>JANHFX010028348.1:43275-54264 GCA_027560015.1 Chloroceryle amazona
TGTTGCTGAGTATTTTGTGTTGAGAGTCTGTCCCAAATGTCTGCTAGCAAACAGGACTCCACTGAGTCTCAGCATGTCCCCCATTAAACCATCACATCTCCGAAAATTAGAAAGCTCATTAATGGCTTTCTGCTGTGAAACAATGAAGAATATATTCACTGACTGGTCACTAATTAGTGCCAGCTATTTATTGTCCTTCATTATAGAAATATTCTGGTTTGGTTATTCCAGAGCTAAAAGAAATTTATTAAAAAAAAAAACACTTTTTTTTTTTTAACTGGTGTAAGATCTCTGTAAGATTGATCTGTTTCTGTGCTAAAGGTAGGTGTAGAACATCACCCTGAAGGTATCTCTTGCTGTCAGTAGATCGTGAACGCCAGACTTGACAGGTATCCTCTAGTGATGCTATAAAGCATATGAGGCTTATTTTAAGCAAAGCTGTCCATACTTTTGTCTTGTCTTGTTGGAATTTTCCTGTCTTCTCCCTGCTGTCTGTCACTTCTTTGTCATCCTTAAGCTGAGAAATACCTTCCAAAATACTGTTAGCTGGTTTTAAGTATTTTTCCTCTTGCGAACTTCTAAAAGCCATTATATCTGCCTTAAAAGATACATGATATTTTTTGTGATACTGTAGAAGTAATAACACTTCTTTTGCGATACACTTCATAAATACCATTTACTGCAAACATAACTCTTTGGGTGTTGTGCATCTTCTGTACTTCTTTAAGCCCCAGATTCTCCAAAGACTGTCCATAACTTGTTCTGTGACTCCCTATGGAACTATTTTATTGCCAAGCTAAGACACAAGCTTCAGTTGTTGTAGGGTCCAAGTCCAGCTCTCTTCAAAAGCTTGCTGGTGAAGATGCTTACCAGTACTTGGGGATCCCTGTGAGGGAGAGGAGGAGCTGGTATTTTTGCTTGTTTCTGTCTGCTGGCTTCCTGTCTCCCATACAAAACGAGCAATTAACAATGCTATTGATTTATGTGTTGAGAGGAAAAAAAAAAAAATCAGATAACTAAAAATAAACTGAAGAATCCACTAAATGGATTCTGTTCATGTTTTGCCATTCAGCAAGTAAATAATGCAGTAAAACTTGTGCTGTCATTCAATCATAGGTGTATTCACTTCACCATGGAGTGCCCTGTCTAAGCAGTTAGACTGTGTCTTGCCAAAAGCTTCCATTCAAAAAAAACCAAAAACAAACCCAACCAAACAAAACCCAACATACGACTAGGTTTCCTACGTAACTCACTGGTAATGGCTGGAATAGCTGACTCCCCATCGTGCTTGTAGCACATTTATCCTTCTCAGAAATAGGCCACATACTTCACTGACTACAGTAATAGGCAGATCTCTGTTGTTTAACTCTGAGACTTAACAAATCCCTGCTACCCGCAAGAGCTGAAGTTCCTCCTCACGTGGTAACTCAGCTACTTCGCTTATTTGTCCGGGGTATTTTTGGACACAAAAGCAAATGGTGGCTCCGCACTTGAGGAAGAGACCCAGGTGTGCAGTGGGGTACATGGCAGAGGTCACGGGAGAATAGCAACAATTCAAAATTGGCACTTTGCAATACTGGATTGTGGCTTGATTCTCTACACTTCAGTGTTCTATTATAAGCCAAGGTTGGTTCTTTCTGTGTCCATGACTTGCAAAGTGAATCCAAATAACAAAGAATTGTACTTGTGAAATGGTGCCCGATAATGTGCCATTTAATACTCCCTGAAAAGACAGGAGTTGATTACAGAAAATTAACAGAGAGCAGGTGCTGTGAAATCAAAGTTTAAATGTGCTCCAGGTAGAAGTGGTGTGATGGGGACAGCAAAGAGTGGAGCTTAATAGCAAACTGCTACCGAGTTACAGAGCATCCTTCACTGGCGCGGGCCACACGCTGCTGATGAGTGGGGGGGAACTAACAAAATCTAATACACATCCAGGAAAAAATGTCATTTTTAAAGGTAGGTTAAAATTTCTGCACCTGCTTGCCTTAGGGTTCAGGAATACTTACTTTCCTCCAGGAAGCAGTATCTGAAGTTCCTTCAGCTTTCTGCACTGTTAAAATCTGTGGGGGAAGCAGCTGCTTATGCACACTTCTGGTGCAAACAAGGGCATATTGCCAAACTGTGAGTTAACCAACAAGAAACAGGGGTGGAAGATCTCTGCCAAAAGCAGAATTAGTAATTGTAAACAGGTGGGACATGTAGGAGTATGGCTGGTAGCCACTCTGTGAGGTGGTTCTGCTGAGGCATTTGCCCTAATGGTGGCACCAGGGCCCAGGCAACCAGTGTAAGATGCCACAGCTTTCCTGTATGCTGCTGCAGGTGGAAACATTAACTCGATAGCAGGCAGCATCCTGAAATGCAACGTGGCCTTGCAGTTAGAAGGATCAACCTTTTTTCATGACTTTTTTCAGAGTGTCAACAGCAGAGCTTCATCTGGCTTTGCCTGTAGGACCAGGACTCATCCCAGCTTTTTTAGCCTGCTGGTCAGAAGCCCATGTGAGACTTCATCAATTTTTGTTGTCCTTATAAAGATCTATCTGGTTATCCTCTCTCCAGGTTCAATTTGCTTTGATGTTTTCATTGTTTTCTTGGAAAGCCAACCATGCTCTTGTTAGGATTGTCATTGGCATTACACAGTGTAAACAGAAGGTTTTAAGGGACCAGACTGTGGCAGCAGCACTGGCTTGCTGTGGGCTTTGGTACTTGCATGTAATGTGCTGGGTTTATTTATTTATGTTTATTTTGCCCTTACCTGTGTTGCAGATCTCTTAACCCATGCCTTAAATTGGTGGCTAGTGTGTGTTAAGCATATGTTTTTACTGAAAGATGGTTCTGAGGTTTGTTTTTAGATGAGGGGATGCACACACAAGATAGGTGTGTAAGTAAATATGATTTACCTTCTGCACACACGTGGTTCAGTGGCTTGTTGGGTTTGCTGTGGCAGGGCTCTTGTTGCGGAGTACTTCCAAAGTGTCAGGGTAACTATTTCTGGTTGGTTGCTTCAAATTTATATTAAAATTCACTTCTCTTAAGGAGCCACATTTCCCTATTGTGCCTTTGAGTGGCACTTGGGAAATCCTGGCTCATAGTGTCACGGGGTTCTGCCACAGTGTTGCTGTATATAAAGCGCATAATTAACAGATTGAGTAGCTGGTCATATGCTTCCCTGCTAAAAAGGGGGTTATCCTGACATTTTCAGTGGCAAAACATGAAAAACTACCATGAAGTCAGGTGCAGGAGAGCTGTGGAGTCACTCACTCAACTGGCAAAGTGTGAGTGCTTTTCTGCTCTTTCAGACAGGAGTGCATTCAAGAGTTGGACTAGCTACTGTCCTTGCTTCATGCTCTTAAATTGTGTGTTCCTAGTTAATCTGGGCATTAGATGGAAATGCTAAGATTGGAAAAGGTACATCTGTGCTGTTGTTGATAATGGGAGTAAAGCTCTAATATCTTGCAAAAAAATCCTGAGAATCTTGCATTAGTGCCCCATATGCTTGTCACAGGTTTGCTTAAGTACCTGTATCTTATGCCGAAGGGTTTGTTTTGAATTTACGACTATTTTTGTGTGACAGGTCACAGTAATGAAAGGCAGTAGTAGGAATAAGGATCATTCGACAGAAGAAGGAACTGGGAAGCGACCAAAGCGAAAGTGTCTTCAGTGGCATCCCCTGCTTGCCAAGAAACTCCTTGACTTCTCTGAAGAGGAGGAGGAGGAAGAAGAAGAGGAAGATATTGATAAGGTAGTCTTCATTGGATACTTTGACTGTAGAAGGTTAATGGTGGGTCAGATTCTCCCTAGCTGTGCTTTTACTTTGTTTCCTTCTTGCTGTTCTCTTTTGTGAATAAACAGCCAATAAAAAGTGATACTGTGAAGCTATAAAGGCAAGCAGCAAATAATACTGAAAAGTGAATTGCCAATCATGCTTTTAAAACCTTGATCAAAACTCTCTTTTAAAAGAGTCAGACTGTAGGAGTTTTACTGGGTTGCTTTTTAATAACATGTTGCACGTCTCAATCTTAATTACTCAAGGTGGGTTTTTGACATGGCTTTTTTTATTTTAGACTTGAAGTTAGCCTGTGCTTGCTGTCTGCTTCTAGTGGCTCTGAGGACATACCAGCTAATTGTTCTGCTTTTATAAAGATTAAAAAGTTGCAAATATTAAAAGGGAAAAAGAAAGCTGTTAACAATTTTTACTATCTTTGCATGTGAAATTTCTTTTTATTCTCCAGTATACTGAGACTACGGCTGGAATAATTTGTCTCTGGTTTGATGCTTGGTATTTTGCTGTTGTTCAATGATGCTGGCCTTACCCTTTTTTGGTAAGGACCCCACAATGTGGCACCTCACAAATGTACAGTTAGATTAATTCTCTGCAAGAAGTGGGAATGGGTTATGGGGATGTGATGTTTCCATCACGGGGATGATGTTCATAGCTGCATTTCCTTGGTGCCTTCCTGAGGCAGGCAGGGAGAGGTCAGTGCTGAGGAGCCTGCCTTGAGCCACATGCTGATAAAGACAACCAACCTTCACAAGGATAAGGAACAGCAAGGAGGGGCATGATAGTCTGGCAGTGCTTTCTGTGGACCTTAGAGGTCACTTTCACAAAAAGAGCAATTTTGCAGTTAGGTAGGAGATGGTTTTCTATCTTAGTAATTGGTTTTCTTCAGTCAGAACTAGTCTCTTTGGTTCGCCCCTTGTTAGGAATGATACACCGGCCTGGAAGTGGGGAGAGCATATTTTGGCAACGTCTTCTGTTAAGATTTGTCTTCTGTCTCTGGGAAGCTGCGCAGTGGCTGCGCTGCAGCTCACAGGCTGACTAATGAGCATCAGGAGATGGGGAAATAACTGTTACGTACACATTTTCCTTCCTATGCACTCTAGTTGCACAGGTGACTGAGGTCCAAAGTAGCTCTGCTCACCTCATTCTGCTGAGATGATGCCTGGGCTGTAGGAAGTGTCTAGGAAGGATCTCCTCCCTTCAACCCCTGTAGGACTGTTGTTAGAGAATGGTCCTCAGCTTACAAACCTGCTCCACTTGCAAGTCAGAGTTTAAGTCTTGTAGGGAGTGTGAATGAACTTTGAACCTTCAGGTTCAAAGGCTTGATGTAGAACTCCACTCCATGTCTTCTGGATGGAACAAATGAGCTCTCTAGCTCTGTATCTGTTTGCCTCTCCCTTGTTCACACACAGACTCCCAGCCTCCATGAGAAATGTGGATAACTGAGTTTAGACCCCTTCCCTTTTGGCTCTGCTAGGTGCCACTCCTTGGTGCTGATGGTTTAGAGCAGGATGCTGATGAAACTGAAGATGATGAATCCTCAGAGCAACGAGCTCGCCGCCCAATGAATGCATTTCTCTTGTTCTGCAAACGCCATCGCTCTCTTGTGCGAAAAGAGCACCCTCGGCTCGATAATCGTGGCGCAACCAAGATCTTGGCAGATTGGTGGGCTGTTCTAGATCCAAAAGAAAAGCAGAAATACACTGACATGGCCAAGGAGGTAAGTTCTGTCTGAATGGTGGATGAAATGGGAGTTCATTACATATTTGTTTGTCATCTGCTTCTCTGTGTATTAGATGTTTTCTGTCCCCGAGTTTCACAGCTTCCCCAGTGGGATTATGGTGTCCAGAGCAACTGCTGTTCTTGCTTTGATTCATTTGGTCCTTTGGACCAGAATGAAGAGAAATTGGTCTGTGTACACTAACCTGACTCTAGTAGTCACTGGCACATATACTGCACTTTGTGGTAGGTATCACCTGATAATTCCTGCAGTGCAAGCATGAGCATGTGGAGAGTGACCACTGAAAACATTAACATACAGTGTCAGCTGGATGGTGGTGCTTACTCAAGCTGTGCATTTGCTATGGATAACACAGGTTGCTGTTATCATCCAGGTACACAAAAACCGAAAGCATGGCCAACAAATGTAGTCCCTTTTTGCATTTGATGATAAAGAATCTGAAAGTTGCAAGTGTTGCATTAAGTACTCTCCATATGAGAGTACTTTGTTAATGAGTTTTTGATACAGCAACCTTGGTGAGACAGTCCAGGACCCGAGTCAGAGAGCAGTGCATAGGCAGAGTCCTTAAACTGGGAGCAAGGAAAGAGATTTATCCCTGTATTTCACAAAGTGTCTTTATGTCACTTTGAAACTTAAATGAGGCTTTTAAACAAGCAAGTGGCTTGGTAAGCTTGCCTCAAGAAGGCTGCAGATATCAACAGTAGAGTGAGAGAGACCCCACCAGTTAGGCTGGTAACATCACCCTAAAACAGATCCTTGCAATTCATTACCTCTGTGATGTAGATTGCAGGGAGCCACTGAATTCAATCTCAGAAAAAATAATGGAGGGCCAGTAAGAAGGAAGAACATCTGTCTCATTTGTCAAATAATGCTAGCACACTGCAAGTACCACCTCTGGCTGTGAAACAATTAGGGACACTCTTATCTGGGCCTGCCCTGTCACCCAAAGTTGTCTGCTCCTATTAATGTACGTATAGAAGGTCTGGCTGCTCAGCAGTTTGAGAATGGAAAGGTCCACAGGAAAAATGGTGTCCTTTTTTGAGAGAGGGTCTGTAGATATCTGTAGCCCCCTGTCTGTGACAGTGTTGAAATACTTGAGTCTCAGCTTTGTTCAGTCATTCCTGATTTTTTTTCTGCATTCCCACTTACAAATTAGTGATGCTTCTTGAAATGTGTGGGAAATGGGCAATTAAGAGATCCAGTACAGATCCAGAGGAAGAAAAGATGAAAATGAAGGAATATCAATAAATAAAAAAACCAGTGTGACCGTGTTTCATAGACTTTTTTTATAGACTTTCATTTTGCTGAAGGAAATTCATTCATGAAGAAGGAAAATAATTAGAGGACTTCGGTATGAAGCAACAGATCTGAAACTATTAATCATAGTGATGTAGAAATCATCATTCATGTAGCAATTTATTTATTTCTCTTGGCATGAAGAACAAATTTTATATTCAACGTCAAAGCGAAATAATAAGTCTAAGTAGTTTATAACATTGCAACTAGTTCCAAGAATATGTAGAAGAATGATAGTGTATCATTTCTATCCTTTAACAGGTGTATGTTAAAAAAATAATTAGCAGCTATAATGTGCTATTGAATAGAGTTAGTCATTCTTCACCAACAAGCCTATTTTGTGTGTGTGGATTGTTTTGTTTTAACACTCGCTTTTGTAGTTAAGCTTGCTGCTGAGACAGTCAAAAAGATGGTACTGTGAACTCTAGTGCAGACCTTTCTCTTTTTCCTTAGGACAGCTCATTTAAAAGTCAAGAAGGTGAATGCCTTTGGAAGGACATAAAACTACCATTGTACCAAAAATCTTCTGCTTGAGTACCTATATTTATAAGCTCATTAAGGTTTAAAATACAGTGGATGAGCTTCTGTTACTTAAATGTAGCTTTTCAGTGCCCTTTGACTTCCAGTTTTCACCACCCAGCCTCTGGCCACTGCCCTGGCAGGGCACACATCTCTCAAAGGACCCTGTGTCATATCCACTACTCCCACAACATGTTTTGTGTACTGAGCATCTATCTGAATCACTCTCCAAAAATATGAATGGGTCTGACAGAAGTGGTATCAACTGCTACAGCCCCTGTTGTTTCAGAGTCTAAAGGATTTTTTGGTTTGTTTTTACTCCTTGAAGCCATAGCTTACAAAAACCATTTAGCTTAGATCAAAGCAAGTGGCATCAGGCAAGCGTCTTTCAGTTTCTTACCAGTTTAGTACCAGCAGTGATGATACTATCTCAGCAGTGTGCTAATCAAGGCATTGGTAAAGATCTAGGATTTTGGAAGATAGTGAGCCACCCAAGCTTTTTGCCAAGTGAAATTATGAGAAATTTCCTAGTGGTCTATCCCTGATTTCCACCTGAAAAGATATTCAGGTCGATAGTTCATTTAGGCACTTCTGAAAAAATACCACTATGTACACATCTGCACCTTGGGGTGCCTTAACTATCTAGAAAAACTGGCCCTGTGCTCTCTCTTTGTAATCTTGTTATTTAGGGTCTTTTGTAGCAACACATGCCCTTGGAGACCTCATGCTGCACTCCCAGAACTTGGTGTCAGCTTCTCCCGGTGTTTTCTTTAGGAACAGGCTTTCTATTTGTATCCCGTAGACTTCTGAGATCTTTTAAAGTTTCTGCTCCAAGTGGAACCACAAGCATTCCTGATGTTTGTTAGCATTTCCCTTCACTGAGGAGAAAATGAATTCTAGCTACTCTTAAATATGCTCCAGCATTTTCAGTTACTACAGTAACAGGAGTAGTGTTCTTCTGTTAACTCTTGCAGGACTTACTGGGAATATTCAGTTGCCTTGGAAAATATCCAGTGAGATGATTATTGTTGGAAGTCCTGTTTCCTTTGCTAGAATACACTTCATTTTTAGATACATCTTTTCATCTGAAAATCCAGGCAATCCCAACGGAGATTGTTTCTTGCAGGGAGCAGCCTGATAAATCCAGACTGCTGCCATTCATTTGGTGGCAGAGCTGAGCTCTTCTCCCTGCAAGTGCTTGGCCGGTGGTTTCACAGGTACAGATGGCCTGATGGCCAATTTGCTATCCTTGTAATGACGCTGCTTTGGCAGCCTCCTCAGGGAAGGAGGGGACAAATGTTCTGTCTTACTGGCTGGGGTCTGCCAGCTTCACTGGGTGATGTATGGATTGCAATGTGTGATATGAACCCTGAGTCCTTCACGAGTTAAAACCAGAGTGTAGCATTTTTTGTGTGTATGTTAGCTCTATGGGATTCATGTGACACATAATAGCAAGTTGTGAGATTTAAGCATACATTTGAGGTTAAGCGTGTGCTGACTGCTACCCTGAGGTGTAGCTGGAATCCACTTGTGAGCTCCTGTTTCCACCACACTGGAGAAAGCAAATCTTTTTTTTTTTTTAATTTGGTGATGAAAGCTACTCGGGGAGTTGCACTGAAGTGCAGCACCTTTTTTACCATCACTGAAGCAGCATTGGTCCCACTGCGTAACACATTCTTCTCCAGGCATTCACAGAGCAGAAATGATATATCAGACCAATCCCAGAAACATATCCTGTGCTTTTTTTATCTTATCTGGAACTTTGTGACATGACCCTGCCAGGCTGTCCCTGCCACTTGTGTGGGAAACAAAGTGGTGTCTTTGCAGTCCAGGTTAAGGACTTAACCTTTTTTTTTTTTCTTTATTTAAATATAAAGCAACTGTAAAGGTGTCCTTAGGCTGGCTGTGTTGTTGGTTTACTGCACAGTTAGTCAAGGGGAGAAAAATAATCAGCTCTGCTATTGCCTTTGGCATTTTCTCAATAGTGTGTAACTTGTTTAAATTATCTTATCATGACCTGGCAAGCAGAATCTTATCTCTTCATTTTAGGCCTTGGTCTAATAATTCACAAAAATCAATACTGAAAGTGTTTCTGGTATTTGGATCAGGCCCCTGTATACATTTTATAAAACTACTTCTTGGCCACTGTTCAACTCTTTACATTTCTTTTTCACTTGAGTGTTGAAATTATGAAAGAGACTGAGTTGTCCTCCCTCAGTTTGCTTCCTCCCCCTTCAGAGAGTGCAGTTAACATTCACTTCTTGGCTTTGTAGGGGAAAGAATCCAGTAATACATCAGCTCACTTGAACTGCTCTTGTTGGAAACTGATTAAAAGCTTATTACTGCCTCATCTCACAAATGGCACACGTTCCAGTGCTCACTTGATGGGCAGCCTGTCGGCTTGTCAAATTACTCCGTAGAATAATTCAGTTACTCAAAGCAGCAATGCTGATATGAAGAGCTTATGTACCTCATTGCTAGCAATTCTCTGCTTTTTCACTCTGCTGGCTGGAAACGTGGTTTGTGAGGGGGCTGTGGCTTTAATAATGGAAGGCAAAGCTGCCTCACTGTGTATTTCCTTTCTGCCTCTTCCCTTGCCCCCTCCTCTTCCCTTCCCTTCCCTTCACTGCGCTATTTTTGTGGTATACTGCCCTCAGAAACCAAACTGAGGGAAAGGGAAAAGGTGAGACGTGTCGCAGTCCCTCATTTGCAGATTTAATACATACACCCTATTCAAAAAATGCAGTGTGTATGTGGGTCGGCAGTCCCTGCAGATTTTTATTATTTATAGCCATCTCTATAAATACAGGACTTCACACAGCAGGTTCACGTGGTGCTGTGATGCTTGTAAACTGTTACATTTTTATCCTTGCTTCAGTCTGGAGGTAGCATGTGCCAGCTGATAGGTTAAGATGGAAATGAAAGGAAGTGATAGCCGTGCGATGGTGATCCTGCCACAAGGCATGCCACATCTTGATATGGGAAAACACTACCGTGACTCTTGGCAGAGGACAAGGTTTTCAGTCCTATTTCTGTATTAGATACCGAAGGGATTTATTTATTTATTTATTTATTCATCTGTGTGTTTCTGTGGAGGCATTTGCACGAAACATAGGTGCTTCTCTGTGCCATAGCTGGGACTGCTGACAGCCGGGTGGGTGGGTAGTCACAGAAGAAACTTCCTCCAACTGCCCTGCCATGTACTTCAGGATAAAAGCACTCTTTTGGTTGTTTGCCACCGTCAAGAGCTACCTAGTGCATGAAGTGGTGTTTGATTCCTTCTCCCTGCGGTGAGCACTGGTACTTAGTGGGTAGGCTCCCACTGCAGTCAGTGCTGTACACCTCTATCAGTTGTTAGGCAAACATTTGCAGCTGGAATGCTTGGCATGTTCCTCCGATTTGCCCACTCTCCACCTTGCACAGCAGTGCATGTAAAATACTGAAATGTGTTCTTTTTATTGCTGTTAACATTCAAAAGTCTTATTTTGCTTTGGTCAGCAAGATACTTGGAAAACATCACTGCTGTATCGTGTGACTAAAATAGGTCCCCATCCCTTACCCCCAAACTGTAGGATCCAGTCCTTTTCTCCCCCCCCACCCATCTGTGTTCTTGTTGCGTTGGGTGGTGGGGTTTGGTTTGTTGTCTTGTTTT
>JANHFX010028348.1:54727-133900 GCA_027560015.1 Chloroceryle amazona
CCCATTCATAGTCTGGCTTTGTTCCTTTTGCTGCCTCATACCAAGAATATAGAAAAGTGATAATGTGTGTTCTGTGTCCTCAAGGCCAGAGAAAGTTTTAACTGGTCCCAGTTTATTTTATGCATCCATAAAGCATGGTACATTTTGGAAGGAACACTGAGATGATAGATCAGGAGTTACTGAAAACAAGTTGATACTGATAATGGTTTCTTTTCAGTGCCTGGTTTGGGAAAGCATATACACAAATATTCTAAAATACAGAACTATTAGGGAAATGTGAGTGCAAGGTAAGGAGCATCATGCTGCTAAATTGCTCTGTGTGTTTATTGCTAAATGTATGTTTTCATTTTATTCAAACTAGAAAGTAAACAAGGATTGTACCTGCAAAAGAATTCAAATAGCTGTCTTTGTTTCTTGGAGAGTGAGCATGCAAGCACTGGGGAGCTGTTTGCAGGATCAGGACTTCAGCCTGCTCTGGGTGATAAATCCTGAGGAGAGGAAAGAGAAAACCCACTCTTTAAAAATATAGCTTTATTTATCTTAATATTTCTTCTTATTAAATTTTGTGTCAGACCCTAAGCATGTGATGGAACTGTTAAAAAATCAAGATGTTTAAGAATGATTTACTTTATTAAATTCCTCTTAATACGCAGTGTACTCTCTTGCCCTGTGGATAGTATAGTATGACTGGCATGACTCCTCCGATTTTTCCTTTTCATTTCTAGTACAAGGATGCATTTATGAAGGCAAATCCAGGGTACAAGTGGTGCCCAACAACAAACAAACCTGTGAAAACGCAGACATCTACTGTTACAAACAGGAAAAAGCTATGGGCCTTTGCATCAGAATCTGCAAAAGATTTACCAAGCCCGAGGAAAGGGACAAAAAGTGAAGAAATGCCACAGCTTAACTTTGGGATGGCAGGTGAGATTTCTGTCGACATTACTCAGATACAGCATCCTCATTTTGTTTGAGGATGTGGTGTTGAAACTGCACTGTGATACCAGTTTTCTTTATTGCATGTGCTATTGTAGTGCAAATGCCTTTCATGTCCCAAACTAAGTTGCCAAGCCTCTAGGTAAACCTCTGCATAACCACATAGTGCATGATCACTTTCAAGTCCAGATATGTGGCATCGTGACCCATGCTGTATTTGGGATCCAGATTTGATTGGGCTTTAATTCCAGCTTATCTGCCATTAGAGATTTTCATTTTTCTAGTCAGAAAGGAAAATGCTGATTGTGTGCATTCTTTTTCTCTTTCATAGACTGTTGTACTATGTTCAGTAATCTGCTGTTTACAGAAATAATGCATGGGTGTCTATGAAATTGGTGGTGTTGACATTCTTGTGGATGAATGTACTGGTTGAGTGAACTTCTTGTATTTAAATCAAGAGCAGCGTAATTTAATTTCACTTAAAATATGCTCTTTTGCACGTTATAACTTGGAGGGGCAGATTCTAACCTTCTAAAATTAAAAAAAAATAAATAAATTAAGTCCATGAAAAAGTGTAGGTGGAGTGCCTGAACTGGAGAAGAGCAGATATTCTCTCACTGATAGCCACAAATAGCAGAACTGTTGCAGTCATGACCTTGAAATACAGGCATGTTAATGTTAAATACTGGCAGGATTTTTCTGCTTATATAGAGATCAGGAGCTGACGAGTGGCAACGGGTTTTATGGAACAAGTGTAAAAGGATAAAAAAGCATGTATACCATTTTGCTAGTACAGTAGTATGAAAATTCCTGTAAAGAAATTCCTTCTGGCTATGAAGGAACTGTGAAATGTGATCAGAACAAAGTTTTTCATGCTACATCGTTATGATACATGAGACACCATTTCTAAAAATCACAAGACCCTTCATCCTGTTCTGCTTTTGCTATCAAAGGAGTAACCTCTATGCTCCTTAAAGGATTATTGACTTAAGCACAAGTAATACTTCTTGGTCTACCTGTCTGCTGTCCCCCACCACTCTTGCTGGGCTACCAAATGTAGAGTTTCTGAGTATAGAGAGATCTTAAATCAACATCTGACAGAGCAGAGGACAGAGAACTTAAAATTAATTAGAAACTAATCAAATCCAGTGTTTTAGCTATAGAGCCATTCATTTTTGAAGAATACCCCTTTGTGCTACATCTGATTTTATTACTATTATTATTTATTTATACTGCAGGCTCAGTCAGTGAGCACAGTAATTCCTAGGGCTCTCACACCGGTCCTCACGCCGATGAAGGCTGGCTATTTCTTGAGTATAACAATACCTCATAAAAATAACAACAGCCCCTGACAGATGTTAGCAGCATCCAAATTATGACAAGTCTGCCATGCCAAATGGATTACTGTTTTGTCAGCTGTATACCAGTTTGTGCTAAGTATGTGTTGTTATATTCTTCTCTCCTCGATGTCATGTGATAATTCAATTCAACTCTGACTCTTCTGTCCAGCACAACCCTTCTAAAATCCAGGCTCATGAACTAAAACATGTCTGAACCACCTCAGAAACACTTTTACCTTTGAAATGCCACTAATGGTCTTGCATTTTCAAGGCAGATAGCTTCCGTAGGACAGGGATTATACAATTCCAGAGTCATTCCAGGGAATCTGTCTTACTTGTTGGTAGTTGTTTCATTTTGGAAAATGTAATATATAGAGATTAACATCTTCCTTTGTTTTTTCTAAGTCACACACAGGCTCTACCTCTGCTTTATGGTTGTTTTTGTTGGTTGTTGAGTTTTGTTTGTTTGTTTGTTATTGCTTTTGTTTTCTCCCAGCAATAACCACCCCACTTCTAAGTCTCGTAGGTTGACCTATCACCGCATTGAGAACCTGAGGTGTGGCACTGGCATTGGGCTTCTGGCTTGCAGACCCGTTAGTGGTGGCCTTGTTCATCCAGCCTGGAAATTGTAATGGAGCATGTTTTTCTCATGGCGTGGTTCACCTGTGATCTGTTGTCAAGTTTAGGGCACAGACAGCTGCTCTTTGCAGGTGGTCATGACCATTACAGCATCTACCTTTACAACTTCAGACCGAAGCAAATATTTCTGTAGCAAAGCTGTTGCTCGTGATTCCCAGTCCTTCCCATTTCTGTGTCATAAGAAAACCATCTGAGCCTAAAAGCTTTTTAGTAAAGCAAAGGGTGGAAAAAAGACACTTCCTAGATGACATCTTGATAGAGATGAAATTTTGGGGTTTATTTTAGAAAGAAGTTTAATTCTGCAACCAGGTAAAAGTTAGTTGAAGCTGGTACCTATCGGACTTCTTTCTGCATAGTTCTTCCTCATTTCATTATTTTGCCTTACTGAAAAATTGTGGTGACGAACAAGACAGCTTGATGAGTATCTAACTAGACCAGTACTAACAAAAGATGCTGCTCCCAAATAGTGAGATGATTTTAAGTTTTGTCAATATTAGAAGCTTTTGATAATGTCACAGATTACCTCCCATTCTGCATGTGTTTGCTATTTTATCACTGCTGTTGATCTAACTGTAAATTGCTCTAAAATAGCACTTAAAATTCTTAATACCAGTAAGTTCTTAGTGCCATAAGAGATACTGTTGTGCTGAGAATACACTATAAACATATGGCAGTGTTTGCATTGTGTTCATTTTGCCTTCCCTTAGATGAAGTTATTTTGTAATTTGAAGCTTTAGTGGAAGGATTTTTATCGTGAACAGACATCTAAGCACCAGCCCTCTGCTACAGCTGCAACATAAGTATTCAAGTTCTTTAAGCACCAAATTAAACTTTTGCTTTCCACTTAGTTGTCAATTTTTCCTTCCTTTTAATTTTTATATTTAAATAAACAATTTAAGTATTTGCTTACTTGCGGAAAAAACGAATCCTATCCTTGTCCTGTTACAATAAGCTACTTATTTGACGGGCAGAAAACTGAGACCACCAAGAATTTATTTAGAAGAGGGGAATAAACTGGATGTTCTCCAGTTGGCCAAAATTCAGGAGAGAAAGGCAACCCAGTGGTAAGTAAAATGAAGCTCAAGAGAGCAGCTGGGAGCCATCAGTTTGATGTGGACATAGGAAAGTGCTGTACTGCAGCGTGTCAGGAGAAGTGTTGTCAGGAGCTGCAGAGAAGAGCTAATGTTATTGAAAGATAGCACAGCTCATCTGATGTGGGTGCCCTGCTAGTCATTCACCTACAGGAAGGAAGGATGCTACCTGGAATAACTGAAGAGGAGAGCTGCAAGGATTGCTGGGACCAGGGGGATGGATGTAATTGATGACATCAGGAGATCTCGATTTGCTTAAGCTAGAAAAGCAAGTGGAAGAAGAGTAGGGTGACTCCTGTAAATACAGAAGAGGAGAACGCTTATTTAATCTTAAAAGCTGCAGGCACTGGAAAAAATGTGTACCACCTGGCCCTGAATAAATTTAAACTGAAAACTGGAAGAAAACTAATGCTTGAAATATTTGGGTTCTGCAACAGTCTTCCAATGGGAACAAAAAGTAGAAAGAAACAAGTCAAGCCCTTACTGTTAAATACGGAGCTCAGTAAGTATAAACTTACTGGGTCTGGAGATCTCTTCCCATCTCTCCTTCCTCCAAATTAACTGCCTGCTCAGGTATTATCTTTCAAGATGAACTTTCACTTCTTAATTGCTCTGATACCCTCTTGTTTGAAGGACTGAACAATTTCTCATCAAGTAATTTGATGGCTAAAAGTGCTGTGCTGACAGAATTGCTCCACTTATAATTGTGTTTAGGTACTTGCTGGCTCTTTCTATTTTCTGTCTCCGTTTCTTCAACCACTTCTTATTACTTGATCCTACACTCCTGACAGTGCCTTGTCTCTTTGTAGAAACTTAATATCTTTTATTCCCTTTTATGTAACAGTAAAAAGGTGGGGGGTTTTATTAAAAAAAAAAAACAAACCAACAACAACAAAAACTACAAAAAAACCCCAAGCACCTTCTACCTGTCTATTATGGTAAAGGAAAAACTAAATTCCAGATGAACATCAGGTACGAAGCCAGATGCTATTTAGGCTGTGTTCTTAAGACCAACATTCTGCTGAAGGAGCTGGTGGCTCATGGCTTGGACTGGTGGACTCTTCACTGGGTTAGAAACTGGCTGGATGGCTGGGCCCAGAGAGTGGTGGTAAATGGAGTTAAGTCCAGTTGGTCACCAGTCACAAGCGGTGTCCCTCAGGGCTCAGTTTTGGGATCAGTCTTGTTTAATATCTTTATTGATGACCCGGAGGAGGGGATCAAATGTGCTCTCAGTAAATTTGCAGATGACACAAAATTAAGTGGGAGTGTTGATCTGATTAAGGGTAGGAAGGCTCTGCAGAGGGATTTGGACAGGCTGGAGCGATGGGATGAGGTCAATGAGATGAGGTATAACAAGGCCAAGTGCTGGGTCCTGCACTTCAGTCACAACAACCCCAGGCAATGCTACAGGCTTGGGGAGGAGTGGCTGGAAAGATGCCTGGCAGAAAGGGCCCTGGGGGTGCTGGTGGACAGCCAGCTGAACAGGAGCCAGCAGTGTGCCCAGGGGGCCAAGAAGGCCAGTGGCTTCCTGGCCTGTATCAGAAATACTGTGACCAACAGGAGTAGGGAGGTGATCGTACCCCTGTACTTGGCACTTGTGAGATCACACCTTGAGTACTGTGTCCAGTTTTGGGCACCACAGTCCAAGAAGGACATTGAGGTGCTGAAGTGGGTCCAGAGAAGGGTAGTGAAACTGGTGAGGGGTCATGAAAACATGCTTTATGAGGAGAGGCTGAGGGAACTGCAGTTCTTCAGTCTAGAGAAGAGGAGACTGAGAGGAGACCTTATTGCTTTCTGCAACTAACTAAAAGGAGGTTGTAGCAGGGATGGTACGGGTCTCTTCTCCCAAATTACTAATGATAAAATGAGAAGAAATGGCCTCAAGTTGCATCAGGGGAGGTTTAGATTGGATATTAGGAAGAAATTCTTCACTGAGAAAGTGGTTGGGCACTGGAACAGCCTGCCCAGGGAGGTGGTGGACTCATCATCCCTGGAGGTGTTTAAAAAACGAGTGGACTTAGCACTTGACGCTGTGGTCTAATGGACAGAGAGATTTTAGGATGAAGGTTGGACTCGATGATCCTAGAGGTCCTTTCCAACCCTAATGATTCTGTAAGCTGCTCTTCTATCCTTGAGATAGTGGATGAACCTGGTTTGTTTACATTGCTCTTCTCCACTTCTTTGTAATGCTGTTTTAAGAGACTATTGAGAAAATTTACCATTTGAGTGTCAGTGTGAGATGCTGAGTGAGAAATTTTGGCATCATCTGTGGCATTGATTTAAACAGTGCTACTGCATATTCCCATGAACTGGACCTTGATCATTTGTAACACTGAATTGTTTGGAGGTTTACAGGTACATGTTTGGCCCACATCAGCTGAAAAGCTCACCACTCATGAATGGGATTGGGCCAGGGGATTTCCCAGTAGGCATTTTGGTTGTAGCTATTCTGCATCCAAATTTTGCACAACAAAATGCAACCAAATGGACATGGGTAATTGTGCCAGTTGGCCTCCGTTCCATGGAATAGTCTTGGGCATGTGTAATTTATTATTGAGAGAGAGGTTTTGTATAATGTAGTGAAAGGAAATTGGAAAACATTGAGTGCACATCACCTGTGCAGTGAAGCCTGGGGAAATGTACTTCTCTTTGGTGTCTCATCATTACTGAAGTCAGTGTCTCAGCAATACAGCGAGGGTAATGCTTCCCTTTCTCTCATGTTGTGGATGTTGTGCAAAACATTTGGGCTACAGACTGTATTCTTCTCTCTACATGACACTGTTAAATTGAGCCCCTGCATTGCTTCCAAGGCACTCCCCCAGAGTAAGACAAGTAGTCTTCATAATGATGAACAACCACTGTTCTGAATGGAAAAGCCACTCCATGAGTGCCACTGTTCCTTGCTTTCACTTCTTAATGTCATTTTCCAAGCTCCTGAGGTGCGGGAGGGCTGAAGGCGATGAAGCTGTCAGCATCAAATAGTTGAGAGAAAGAACATTTCTATTTCCAGCTTACTGTCCTCAATTGTATATTGTATTGGCAGGGCAACAAGTAGGCAGGCAGCTTGCCTGGCCAGTGCCTGCACTGTTCTGGAACAGAGGATCAAGCACTTAATGCTTCAGAGCTGTCAGGCTGGCACTTTTCACCACGAAATACAGCTCTAAATTAAAATAGAAATTTTGCTTCAGAGCTCGGTCACGTCACTTTGTTCCATCCTTTTACTTGTTCTGTGGCTAAGGAAGGAAACCACTCCCTCAGTAGGAGAATCCATCGAGTTATTAACATGTGCGATATTAGGGCATCTTTGTGTATACTTATGTATGAGATCATTACAGTTGCTGTTTTAAAGATATCCATCTCTGTAGTACATAAAACCTTTGGCAGTAAAATTGTAAATCCACGCAATGGGGTGTTAAGCACACAAATCCAATTAAATCCTTCCAACAGCTTTGAAAGCCTCTCCCAGAGGGTGCAGAAATGGTTATTTGTGATTCTCTTGAACTGCCTTTTATGGCAGCTTGCTTAGAGTGTCTGTGACAAGTATTATTCTGGGGGTTTAATGCTGCAAATGGTAGGTTCTTTAAACAAGCAAATGAATAAACTTAAGACTTGGGTTTTCTCTTTTCACAGATCCTACACAAATGGGAGGCCTGAGTATGCTGCTTCTAGCTGGGGAACATGCCCTGACTGCACAAGAGGTAAGGAACTCTCTTGTCTACCTTCTTGTGAGCCATCAGTTTAAAGAGAGCTCTGAAGAGGAGTATTGACCAGTGGGAAATAAATGTTAAGACACCTCTTGAATAACCTCAGGTGGGACTGAAGTGCGAGCCCAGTGGTAAGAGTCTTGTATCCCAACCGTGGACACAGAGCTTGGACCCAGTTTCTATATCAGGTCAACGTTAACTGTGCTGCCTGAATATTTGATAGAGCAGGCAAGTCTGCCCCATGAGGTGATATTGTCACAGGCAGAAAGGTTGAAATACAGTGACTGTTAACAAACAGGTGGTCTACAAACTCTTTTGGGCAAGGATTTCATATGCCTGTGCAGTGCCTCACCAAGTGTGGCCTTGGCACTAGTAGCAAAATAAATACCTAATAATCTCCATACAGTCAGCATGATTGTATTTGCCTTCTGCAAGTGCTAGCAGGGAATCGAACTATTGCAGTCTGCTTCTATTTACTAAGTCTTTATGTCTACAAAGTTTGTAAGTCAGTTACCATCACAATATTTTTGGTTTTATGAAGGAGTCTAGTAAATAAATGTGTTCCTGTTTATCTCCAGTAGTACAGACACCTCTGGTCTTTCTTTAGACTGATTATTATTTATGATCTGTTTTTTGGGCCAGCTTTGAAAATTGTCCAAAAGGTGTCTTGTGTTTTGAGTGAAATAGGTAGTCACTACCATGAATCTCTAGCCTGGAAAGAAGAGCGGTAGACATGAAGGGCATATTTTTTTATTTTTTTTTTTGCTGTTATTGTAAGGAAAAGCAATAATTAATTATCTATATGTGTTACCTTCAAACACAAAATGTGCCATGCATGTGAGATAGATTGCTCCTGTACTGCCAAGACTGAGCCAGCTCATCAATACTTAGTGCACCAGTCTGAGCACTCAAAGCCTTTGTGTAGACACAGGTACTGGCTTTCTGTGCTGCAGCCTGAAAAATAAGAAACACTAGGGTAAGGCTGGCCGAGAAGTGAAATGAAACTGATTATTGTCTGCTAAAAGGGGAATGTCCTGTAGCTTTCAGACTTTGAAAATCTCAGCTTGGAGTTTAAAATCTGGTTTTACCATGTTGTTGTGCTTAAATGAGGGGGAAGGTGTGGTGTAGTCACAGATACTCAGTGCCATTAGGAAGGGTTTTTATTTTGACCTTGCGAGTTGAGATTTCTTGATTTTACTTAAAAAATACCCTCAAGTAGTATGATTTCAGATGGCAGTGAAGGAATAAAATCTGTATGTGAATTTAGAGATGAAAAGGATATTGTGTAATTGTTTTAGTATAAGAATGGTTTTTAATTGGGATTTCCTTTTTTGAGCAAAAGACACGTTTCCCATGTGTCTACATAAACCCTGTTTTTTCTTACAGAAGCATGCAGTATGGGTTCTGATATAATACTTTTTGTGTAAGCTATACTATGCTGTCCTCTTTTGGGCTTGTAGTCTTCTTTTGAAACCTGTCCCTCCATATCAAAGAGGCAAGCTGTGTAATTTACTTTTCCAAAAAAAAAGTAGACAAAAATAATTGTCATAAATACAGCCTGAACAAATTAGGTTAGTGTCAGAGTACTTTCCCAGGGAACAAAACTGCACATCTCTGCTTCTTTCAGAGGGTCCCCTAGGTAAAATACATACTCCAGAACAATCTGAGTGCTTGGTATTCTCCAAGGGACCCAGATGGGTGAAATTCACTCCTCCTAACTGTGTGTCAGTAGGAATTAAGTCTCCAGCTGTGTTTCTGTGCACTGGGAAACTTTCTCGGTTTCTTTTCATGGCAGTCCTGGTGGATCTTCCATTTTCCTTTGTTTCCTTTTGAGTTAGTTTTTCAGCGATGATTAGGTATAGACCAAATATTTCTTAGGCTTGTGTTTCCTCAAATGAAGTAAAGATCCTAAACCTATTTAGTCTTGGATAACTGAACAGCATTTCTGGTTTCCCATCCTTGGGCATGTGGGCAGGTAAGATGTTCATGTTTACAGAGCAGCCTGTGATTGGATTTCTGTTCTTATGCTTGAAAAATAAAATACAAACTGTTTCATGCCCAAACCAGTGTTTGGAGGGTTAGCAGAACATGGTAGGAGATGGTATGACAGGCTCAGTAAGAAGCTCAAGAACTCATTGTAGAATTGGTAAGCTGCTTTCCCCTTCAGTTGAGGGGGGTTAGTTGTGTTAAGAGTTGGTATTGATGTGGGAGAGAATTGACATGGTGCACTAAGGTGACTCCTGAGGTTTTGTCAGTGAAGAGGTTCCAAAGTTGCTTAACTATGGAGGATATAGGTGGGATTTTTTTATATGCATGTAGGTATATAAATACTTCATATATCCAAACCTCTGCCATTTTTTTTTTTAAAAGGACAGATAGTGTCATTTTAAAATGATATCTAAATGATATCATGTACTCTTCATGAGCATTAAAGGGTCTGTATGTATATGTAAGATACATATACATAGATATGATTCTTAAACCGGAGGACCGTCAGGCTGTTGTAAGATCACCTGTCAACATGCAGTTTGACTGCTTGTGCATATGTATGATTCTGCAAATTTGGGTGGGCTTGTAACCATAGGTCTTAATTTTTCAGATGATAGTAGTAGTTGTTAATAGTTTGCTTAGAACCTGGGAGAAGATGAGGGAAATTATGCTGTGGAGGTCTGCTAATCCTATGTTACTGTATTCAGCGCCCACTGATTTTTCTGTCAAGTGGATGTTAAAATGGATACATAGGGACTTCTCAAGTCAGGTGTTTAACCTTCAGGTTGTCAGAAGCCCAGATGTCAGATAACAAAGCGATCCACTAGCTGGAAGGTAAGAGGAGTCAACCGATATTTAGGAAATTGCCTTGAAGCTTCAGTTGCCATCTCCGTACGTCACCGGTTATGTTCCTGGTTTTGAAATTTTTTTAAATAGACTTCAGAATTTTTCTTCTGATAATAGAATTCAGTGTCAGTATATGATGGATTTCCAAGCAGCAGCTTGAGTTACTAAGCAGATAGGCCAGAGAAGCTACAGACCTTACCAGCAGTAAACTAAGGACTTGGATATGCTGTGAGTTGCCACCTGGATTTTAGGTCTTTTCACCAGTTACGCAAGACTGTGGTGTGTATGTGAGCATATTTTGTTGAGCACCCAAGCACAAAATGGCAGATGGATCTGCTCCAGTTATGTTATTGTGCTGGGCCAAAGCCTGGTCCTCACAAGCAGGTCTTCTAGCAGAATGCCTGGAGCTGGGTGAAACGTTCTGCTTGTTTGTTTGCTGGGCTCCTAGCACATCTCTTACTTGCCCGTCAGGCCCTTTGCTTGCCTTACAGCAGCACCTAGTGGCCTGTCTATAGGTTACTGCCCCAAAGTCCCAGAATTTGTAGTGCGGTCCAAAACCTGGCCATTCTACCAGTTTCCCCTCTTGCCGCTGTGCAGCCTTGCATCAGTCAGTGGGGGGGTGTAAATCAGAAGTGAAAAAAAATCTTTTGGGTGCAGCTGAGGGCAAGGTGGGAGGAGGAAAGAGGAGAAGAAATGAGGATTTGTTGAGGACGTTTTATTATGGCAGGAAATGAGATGTACTTAGTGGCACTGTGTGTGCATGTGTTCCTGCAGGTGAAATGAACACTGAGCAGGTTCAGCCTGGCGGAGGTTAGAAGTCACGGAGTAGAAGCAGCAAGCTCAAAGTAGTACTTCTGTCGAGCAAAGGCAACAGCATTATTTTTTTTTAAGATAAGAGAAATTGTTAGGAAAAGTGTAGTTGTTTTAACCACAAAGTCACCTCCGAGTTAACTGGGCACTGGCAATCTGTCTGACACAAAGCTGTAGGAAACTGAACTTTGCACCTTTCGTGGCTTGTGGTTCCTGTACCACGAGGTGAGCAAGCTGTGCCTGACCCTCAACATGTGGCCCCAGAGGCAGTGAGGCGGCTTGTCCTCCCTTCTTGTGCCCTCCTGGGGAGCAAGTATCTTAAAGTGCTGGTGTTGCCTGGGTTCAGCCAAGTAGCCCCTCTCAGGAGGACTTCTCCACTCCTGTGCAGTGTTCCTGGGGTGGCAGGGTCCAGTGGCTCCTCCCTGAGAGTTGGTTTGTGTTGTACCAGCTTGGGCATGTGTTGACATGTTCATGTGGATGTGCTCCTAAATGGAGGAAGCTGTGAAGCCACGGTCTCTTAGGGCAGGTGGACAGAGTTCAGACATGTGGTGCTGCAGCACCCCCCTCAGGGAGTGGAGAAGTTTCTCATGGCCTCCTTGTTCTCATCACTTCTCCTAAGCAAAATAGTGCCCTTTCCAACGGTGCGTTGAACAGGCACCATTTGTGAACAAACTGCTTCAATAAACATCGCAAACTAAGCTACATAAAGGCAGGTGGTCAAACTGCAGAAGATTTAAGTTGTATGGGGTACCAAATCCCAAACTGGGTTATTCCTGGGAGAATTCCACCAGTGAAGTGAACTGAAACAACCAAGTGAGCACTCGGACATGCAAGCTGCATCTTACGTATTTCACACCAGTGCAGAGACTCAGACCTTCAGAGACAGGTCACTCAGCAACAGCAAAATTGGTATGCATCCGTGGTACAGTCCACACCGCTGCTGAGGCACAGGCAGCTTAAACAGGTCGTGCAGAAATGTAAGAAAATAAACATTACATCAGTGGAAACAGTATTACAGACCATTAAAAAACACAAACCATTAAAAAAAAGGAAAAGACAGGCATAGAAAATAGATTCTTTGTAAGCTTTACAGTTGGTATACTCCCATAGTTCCCTGATAAAACATCCTGCTTGGTGTTTAATAAATATAATGGAAACATCTACCATATGTAGGAGGCACTGTTACTGCTTGGGTTTTAAGGTTGGGAAGAAACAAATTCGACTGTGTACGTAAGCAAATTATTGTGTAGTATAATTCCCCTTGGCCTGCGGGTTCTGACATTTGGTTTTAGTGTGTCCAGCGGAGTATGGGTAGCAGATTCCTGAAACAAAATGCTGCTGGTGCTGTTGCAGTGCTGAAGCAGCTCAGACAAACAGCAGCAGGAGCAGCAGCAGAAACTTTGTGCTCTAGGCCTTTGTATTCTACTTTGTGCTGATCAGAAAGAGGTGCAGTTGCTAGCTAAATCTCATGTGCTTTCAGTAATAAATGCCACTGACATACTTGTATTGCTAATAAAGAAAAGACACTTTGGTATTGAAATGGTTTAAATCAACTGAAACGTCATGGAATAGCTGAAATTTCGGGGGGGGCAGGGGGCAGAATTCCATCCTGCTAGTTTTCCTAAAATCACCCAAAGCCTCCTTCCTTTCTTCTGTTTCTTATAAGCCATGTTACCTAACTGATTTTATACTAACAGTACCCTGTGCTTCTATGACATTTAATGAATGTATCATATTTGATGCAGTTTCTTTACAGAATGTTTGATTAACATATTTCTGAGTAACAAGAACAGTACAGCTAAGATACGACTTAATTCAAATAAGGCTATTGTTTTTGAACAAACATATCTTTGCATTTTGATTGTCCAATAGTCATAACTTCTGAAATATAAGCACCCATAAGTGGAGGTTTAGGTACTTTATTTGACCAATTTTAGGTTTTCGATACCTTAACTACTTAGGTGATTTTCAAATGCATTAAAATAGGTGCTAAACTATGTTTTCACCTATAAACTTGTTTTAGCCTGTCCAGGACTGTGAAACATTAGATGTCTCCTCTTAAACACTGCTTCTTGCTATTTCATTTTGGTCGCTGTTGTTCTTAGCTTGAAAGTAGCAGCGTTGAGGTCTTACTCTGCACACTCCTCATTTCAGGTTTCCTCAAGTACTTTTCAATCGGATGCAAGTAATGCAACAGAAGCCTGTCAGAAGTCATCATTGTTTCAGTTTGCAGAGGTGAGTTTCTTTAAAAAGGGTTGTCTTCCCTATTGTTTCTGTTTCAGAAACATGAGATATTCAGAAAGGAAAATGAAAATCTTCAGAATTCATGCTTTTGTGTGTCCCTTCTTTTTTGCTTTATGATACTGGGTCATCTATCGAATAGATGGGTAAGAGTTGAAGTTTAGGAGAGTGTGTTTAGGAATAGAGCAGATGCCCCAGTGCAATAATGGGGCTGTGGTTTCAGCAGTACTTCAGACATGAGTCAGTCATGCACTTAGTTTTAAACTAGAGTCTTAGTAACTAAAGTGCTGATGTGTATTTGGCTGTTATGTTATGTCCTTTATGTACTGTAACTGCTCTAGTTGTTGACTCCATCAGGAATACCTGTAGTTCTGGAATTTCAACATGTTTCCAGTTATTGCTAGAAGTGCAACTGTGGTGTTGAAGTGTATGCTATTTTGTCCAAGTTATAATGGATTTCATTGACATAACATGACAAGAATGAGGTTGTAAGGAATCCTGGTCCCCTGCAAGCATCACTTACTCAAACATCACCTAGTGTCCTGTCCAATCAATATTTATATAGTTAAATATTTACATGTCACTTGATCATGACCATTTCAAAAGCTGGAAAGATACCAACAAGTAAGTGCATATGGAAATAAATTCTGGCATAGCAGGGGCTTCTTTCTATTACCTCTTTTCACACCACCCATGAATGTGATTCCCATGCCTTTAATACTCCTTGCTGTGTGCACCTTCATACTCCTCCCTAAACATAATCACTTATGGAGCAGACAGATTGCAATCCCAGCAGACAGAAAATGTTATTTTCTTGGTTTGTTTTGTTTGGGCTTTGTTTGTTTTAACATCAACCCACAAGCCTTTGAGTTCCAACTTAAGATCTGAGGCTTTCAAAATGTATTATAAATACATTAGAAATATATTAAAGCACTGATCCTTTATTTCTGATGAAAGCTAATGGCCAGAGTGAAGTATGTAACCTGTAATTAGACTCTTAAACAGCCTGCTGGCTTTTCCTGTTAGGAAGAGGAAATGCCTGGTTGGCCAGCAATGAAAAGCAATACATAAAAACTTCTTAAAATCAGTTAATTCCAGTGTCACTTATGATACTTCTGTGGTAATAATTTGACATCCATTTTCTAGTATTTCTAAGATGCTTTTGTATACTTACACTGTCAGTTGAGCAATGTCATACTTTCTATAGTTCCTCTTGATAAAGGACTGATTCTTGAATTTCACTGCTGAATCTTATAAAAGGCAAATACGAGCTGAATCATTTGTTTCAGTTCTTTTTTACAGTTCACAAGCAGGAAAGTGCCAGAGTCATGTGGTATCAGGCAGGAATTGTGTTACGTGCTGCAAGATACGCTCTTGCTAAGGGCTTGTGACCGCTGGCTTTTCCTGAAGAACTTCAGTGAGTGCCAGGAAACAAGCACATCTGCACCGCTAAAACATGCAGTTCAGAAGTAACTCAGTGATGATCAATAATTAGCAAAGCATATTAGCTAGTCTTAATTTTCAAGGATGTTAAAAAGCCTCTACTGAGGCTGCATCTAACCACTGCATGATAGGTATGTCGGTTAATGGCAAAATAATTGGTGCTTGTACCAAGGCCTAACATTAGTCAGAGGTATCATGTGTAAATTATTTCCGTTGCAAATGTTAAACAGCATAAAATGCAGTTACCTTAGTGTATGGAATAGATCTGGTATCTCAAAGTACCTGCACAAATTGTGTCCCTGTCCACACAACTCCTGTGTTAAGTAGCAATTTGTGCTCGATCAGCACGACCGTTCTGCAGTCTCAGGTCTTTCACTGAACTGTGAAATAACACAGTATAGTGGGGTTTGTTGTTGTTGTTGCTAACCTGTTCTAACATTTCAGTTGTCAAATAAAAGCCCTTCAGAAGAAGTCTTAGCCTGCTCTATTGATCCTAGGAAATATTTTCCATGTTGAAAAATCAAGATCACCATTTCACAGAACACCCATTTATGCGTCTCCTGGAAGGCAGATACCGTTCTTTATACGGGTGTGCTGGGACTTGTTTGCATGCCCTTAGGTACCAGGAGTCTTTCTGTATAATGGATCATACATTTAGCACGTTGAAGATTGATATTGAAACTGAAGAGTCAGGTAATGCAAACGTAATTGTTTTCCTGACAGATCTCTTCAAGCACATCACAGCCTGGCATCCCGGGAGCTGTAAAACACACCGAGGAGTCTGCGTTGTTTCAGTTTGCTGAGGTATAATGGCTGAAATACGGTGGGGAGAGGATGGGAGGAAGCAAGGAATGGCTAAAGCACTGTCTTGTATGGAATTCCCACCAGTAGATGTTTATCTTCTTGACAGCATTGCGTTAGGAAAATTGTGGGGGGAATAAGCAGTAATTGGACAAGATGTTGACCAGTTCTACCAGCTGTAGCATACACAAAAGATACCAGGCTTCATACTAAAGGACAACTGCAGCAACATTTTCTAAGCAGCCTTTTAATTTGCATCTAGGGAAAGAACAATGATGCTATGCACTGCCTGTGGAAGAGGCTGCAGCAGTGCAAAATGGAAGCTGCCCTAGAGGCAGGAATCCTTTGAAAAATTATCTTGCAGGGCAAGGGAAGTTTATCACAACAGCTACAAGGATATGTAACAGCATCATTAGGGTGACTGTTAATGCCTGTAGATTGTCCGTGACTATGTAGGCTATCCTTCCTCCTCCACATATGGAAGATTTGGAGTTCTGAAAGATTGCTCTTATGGATTTCTTCTCCCATGTGTTTAACATCTCTTTATGAATTGATTTTCCACACTTATGCTCTTCTTGCCCATTTGGGGGAGTCTGGTACTGCTTGCAGAATCAGTTATGCTAAAGGTATATTGCGGGTGTGTCTGAAAAGTCTGGGATTTGAGCTGGTGCTGTTGTGGAGGGTCATAAAGGGATGAAAAGATACCCTGTTTTGTTATTCCGTGTGCTTACAGAGGTTTGACTACGTACACCATGCTTCCTTCTGTTAAGTGCTAGGCTAATTGTGTAGTGTGAGGTTTTAGCTTGGCTAGGATGGACCTTGATGTATTCCTTAGGAGGCCCAATTAAGAAAAATCAATTTATTGCTTCAGGTGTCATAAAATAGCTGACTACAAACACCCCTATAAAATACACGATAGAGTTAAGATCTCTTATCATGAGGATATTTTCATATGGGCCACCTTTTTATAAAGTCACATGTTAATTCAGAAAGTTCTTTTGAGAACATCAGTGTAATGGGGCAGGATGAAGCCATGCACTGAAAACAACCTACCAAGTAAAGATACCAGCTGGAGAACATTTCTTATGAATTTTATTGCAAAATATTGCACAAATGAGCCTGCTAACAGTTTCAAACATCTCAGCCAAAAAAATTTCAAATTGTCAGGTAAAACCTGACTTAGCCATATTTTCAAAACGTCCCAAAACCTAAAATCATTTCCTCTCCTAATTGAGCAAACAACAAAATGACAAAGGTGAAAACTGGCACACGGATGTAACAGTGCATTGAGTTGCATCCCACCAGGCTGAGCCAGCTTGTTTGGCATACTGGAGTGCACGTATGAATCATCAAATGTTAGGTAGAAGAGGTGCTTAGAAAGTTAATTAAAAACTGTTAAGAACAGTTTTAAAGTCATGATTAATCTCTTTCTTATAAAAATATGAAAATGTGTGTGCAGTCTAGAAAGGCCTTTACTTTCCTGGTTGTGTTTTTCAGTGTCTGGAAATAAGGAGTAGATGAGAGAAAGAAAAAAACCAACAAACCAAACTACAACAAAAACACACACACACACAAACCCTTGTTGGCCATGGCTGTGTCTGCTGAGCTACACTGTTGTTGTGAAACCTTAATGGCAGTGACTAACCATCTATAGCGATACAGAAATGATAACTTCTTAGGATTGCAGCCTAATTGTACTTAGGTTGTTGCAGGGGAACGTATTAAGCATGCTACGGAACCTCTTTAAGCTTTCTCCCCCCCACCCCCCTGCTATTAAAGCTGCTTGTGCTCTTCCAAATATAAAGGCTTTTCATTTGCACAGGGAGTATTTGTCAAGTTTGGCGAACATCCCGTTCCTACTGTGCCACTTCGTACTGGGTCCCGTCTATATTAACGTATTACTGCATTTAGTAAGCTAAATTATGGTAAGCAATTTGCAGTAGGCTGCTGTCAGCTCTGTACAGTACTACAAAAGAAAAAAGAGGGAGAGAGAAAGTAGTTATTTAGCCAGTAGCCAAGTAGACCTGTGAAGAAATGCAAAGTGTGGTGTGGTTGGATGTGCCTCAAGACTTTTGGCAGCTGTCCCAGCTCAGTTTTGGTTCTTGCTGAGTGTTCTTCATATGTTCCTTTCTCCTTTTCTCTTTGCCACCTTTGCAGCAGGGTGAGTAAGAGTGCCTGTTTATGAAGACAGCAATCCTACTGAGTAGATTTGTCACTTAAAATGGACACCTTTACCCCAGGAGTACAAGCCCCCTGTCACTCAGAAACAGCTTCTTCTGTGTAGACATAGCATGGGATTCTTTTCGTCTCTACAGCCCAGTTAGCTTTTCATCTGGTTGTCTGTCCGAAGTGCTATGATCATCAATTCAAGCTGTTGAGGAGATGGCTAATGAGGCCTGCCCAGTGACTTTCAACAACAGATGATGAAAACCCTGGGAGTAAGACAGCATTGGGTCCTGCGGGTGCACAGGCGAGCGCCTCGAAATTCTTTGAAGATGATGTGATGTCCTCATAAGAGGTTTTTGAAAATTGGAGTGTGTTGCCAAGTTATGCTCTTGGCTTTCTTGTTCTGCTCTGATCTAGCAAATACTTGGTCCTACTTTGTTCTTCTCATTTGTACCTTTATGGAAAGCCATTATATAGGCTGAGCAGTGGGCTGTGTTCCTTAGCATGCTGGCTGTTTGCAAGCTGTCTGCTCACATGGGCTAGTTGCTGTCATCCCTCCTTGCCATGTGAGGGGAAGCTGAGCAGATGGAACCCCTTGCTCTCTTGGTCTTGCTGGATGTGTGCTTGGCAAACGCAAACAGATGGTGGTGACTGCTTCCTTGGGAAGAAACCAGAGTACCTCTTAGATTTACCTAGCTTAATTCTCATCTGTTATTAAACAAAGAAAATGCTTCCTGGGAGTGGAAGCAATAAAACTGCTACTTTGACCATCTTAAAAACAAAATTAAGTCTAAACTCCCAAACTCTTCACTTCCAGCTGCTTTCCTGAAGTTTTTTCCTAGGTGATTTAATCAAAGTCATGTGCAGCATGCAGCAAGGTGGAATTTTCTTTGCTAGTTGAGCAGGTTACAGTTACTTAAGAAAAATGTGTGTCTGAGGATTATTTTTGTCCGTGATGCATTCTCACACACTCACTTCCAGCGGGCTTGCAGGCAACCCTTTCTGTTTATTTCTGGGCTGAACAGGTTTGAGTCCAAAGCTTTTGGTCACACTGCCTTGAAATTGGGAATGTGACAGATAGGTAGTATGTTCTCTTCCAGCTTTCCTTAGGTATAGCTCTGATCTTCCCTGGTAAAACTGTTATGTGAAATAAACATATTTGCTGTTTGCCTATACACTGAAGTTATTAAATATCTGTGTTGAAGTGAAATGCCTCTTCTAGGAAGGAAATGAAAAAGTGATGCCATGGCACATGCTGCTTACGCAAACTAATATGTAATATAGTAGCTACAATGCTGATCTGCATTGTAATAAAAGATAATAGCTTGATCCTAATGATCTCCAAGGTAAACCTCTACATAAGAAGGGGCTATTTGTGGTTACAGTGCTGCAGGTTCTGATTATTCTAATTAAAACTGGAAGTTGGTGTTAAGACAGAGAATGAGATCTTTAATCTCACTGAGAGCTGATTGACCAACCATCCTCTTCTGATGTTTGGCCAGCAGTTTCAGCACAAGAAGTTCTACGTTTGTCTTTTGCAGTTTGTTTTCTTGACTATAAAAAGGATTATTTTGCTAAAGTGAAATGTTCCTCTCTGTTAGTACTACTGGGATCTTGCTTGCATTTTGTTAGGAGCACCCATGCTCTTCTCAGAATGAAATTTGTTAAGCTTTCCTCATGTGATTCATCAGGAGACAAGATACACCTGCATGAAAAAAAAAACAAACCAAAAAACAAAACCACCAAAAAACCCCCACCCCCCCAAAAAACACACAAAAAACCCCAAGCAAAACAAAATGCCACCAGCACCCTCACCCCAAAACAAAAAAACAAACAAAAAACCCAACCAAACAACCATTAAGAACTGAGATTTTAATTACAGTAGAAGGATAAAAATCTGAGGCCCTCTTCCTGCAACGTGCAGTGTACAAGATCACTTACTCCAGTGAAGTCCTCAGCAGGTTCACTGAATGGTCTCAAAGGAAAACTAGGATTTTGAATTATTTTAAGTTTAATGCTTAAAATTATTACTAATGCACATCCAAGTATTATTCACCGTATTTTTAAACAGTGTGGAGTAAAATGAGTGCCCTGAATTTTGGAGGGGAGCAAGAGTGGTAGGCTTAGGGAGGGGAGGTGCATGTAATGAACCTTCTTGACAATTGAAAAGTAAACACTTTACATAATCTAGCTCAAAGGAGAGACATTAAATACAAAGAGAGATGCTAAGATGGTAATTTTCTGCATCTGAAAGATCATAATCAGAAGCACGATTTTTGTACCAAGACAGATGCAAGACCACAGAAACACTTGTGGCCTTGACCTTAATCTTAGGGCTTTTCAAGGCTTCCAGGTCAAACACTCCCATGTAATGCTGCACCAAAAAAGATCCAGTATGAGAAATTATTAATTCTTGTGTTGGTGAACTCATAATGCTCCACTTGGAAGCAGGTCAGAAAAATTTTGGCTGTAAAAGCAGTTCTGTGAAGTGTGGTGGTAGTAATTTATCAGTGCTGGTGCTGGCATGCCAACATCTATTTAGACAACTAGGTTTGATCTCCGGAAGTAAGGTCAGTCTTTTTTCTAACTAAATAAAGTGAAAAAAACAGGGCCTGTGAGGATGAATGGTACTCCTCTGTAACTAACCAAATGGAAATACTGCCCAGGCTTTCCAGAAGAATTTTATTTAACCTTGACCATCCCAGTTCCTGGTTTTAAGCAACAGATATATCTTGTTTGCTTAGTCATGTAAAACACACAACAGCATGGTAGAATATGAGCTAGAAGTAGAAGAGAATCTGTAAGTGTAAGGAAGAAAATCTGTATTTGCTTGTATCCCACTGACTTCTAAATGCCTGTTAAGTCTTTCCTGGATGGGATGCCCTATCTGAAGTAGGGCCTTCTGATTTAACTGACTCTTTTTTTTTTTTTTTTTTCCCCATTCTTTTTTTCCCTTCCTTTCTGTCTTTCCTGTGTACCACTGAAATATTTTCTCCTCTGTTCATTTAAAACCTAGATCTCATCAAATACTTCCCAGTTGTCAAGTCCTGAGCCAGTAAAGCTCTGTGGGAAGTCGGCACTCTTCCAGTTGGCAGAGGTAAAGTTATACCCATTAGTGTCACAATGGGAAAATTTGTGTATCCCCCCCCCTCAAAAAAGTATGAATAATGTAAGGTTTGCTCTAGTATCAAATTCGGTATTTCCAGAAGCATGAATTCCTAAGTGATGGGATAGCAAGAGAGTTGGAAACTGGCAAAAATTTAACCTCCTTCTTAGAAAAACTAGCAAAGATGAGAGACAACAGCACTCTTCTTAATGAGGAGCTGGGTCCCAGGATTCACACAGTAAAGCTTTGGTTATGGGGACTGGAAGGTGCATTGCTGAATGGGGGACCAAGATAAGAAAAGAAAAGGACTTTGAAATTATTGGGAATCTGTGTGAAGTGTTAGAAGCTGAAGCAGGATATTAAGTTCTGTAATTGACAACTGTCAGCAGCAATCAAGAATGTGAGGTTAGATTTCCCAAAAGTCCTAGCAATTCTCTGAGAGTCTTAAATATACCCTTGTAGAGGTTCTCCTCTTTGATATGGATGAATCACTTAAAAGCCTTTGGGGCTTGGTGTGCAAATGCTGTTCTTCTTGATGATTGAAAGATAAAGATATGTGCTGCATTTGAGGTAACTAAGGGAGAATGCTGGCACCTTCTTTGTGTACTTCTTTGGCTAGGTGAGGTTTGGGGTTTGTTCTGAAGTGTCTGGGGTTTTTTGTGTGTTTGGGTTTTTTGTTGGTCGGTTGGTTGGGTGTTGTGGTGGTGGTGTGTTTGTTTTGGGTTTGGTTTGGGGTTTTTTTTTCAATATCATGTCCTGTTTCAGTGAGGAAAATGGCTTTTTGGATCCCATCTAGTAGCATCCAGCCAGTTAGTCTTGCTGGTAAGGTTAATACCTCTCAGGGAAGCAAGTCATAGAAAAAAGCATTTCATGCCTTGTTCCATGGGTAGTAATGCTACTGTCTGACTTTATAGGAACTTCTATGAGTGGAAGAAAACCTACCTAACCCTACAGGCAGTCCTTGGCAGTAGTAGAGTTTGTGGGTGTGTGCTGCGTTGTCAGCAGTGCCTGTACAAGTGTGATTACACCTAACTGTGATTGGTGATCCGTAAGGGCATTTGCCTATTGTGTGGCAGCAGAAAGGTGGGTGCTGTTTAGTCAGGGACACCAGAAATTTTTGAGTTGTCCTCTTGCAGGAGAGTAGCAGGCTTTGAGCAGTCATGTTCTGGAGTAAAGCTGTTGCCGAGTGCAGCCTGACTTTTGGAAGTCAGCATTAAAAGTTGTGATGTGACTGTGAAGCCTGTGAAGCCCTAGTTTGGTGGAAGGACAGATGCTTGTCCACAGGAACACAGAGTTTGTACTGCAGTTGGCAGAAAAAATTAAGCTATGTCTGGCACTATGACATTTGCACATTGGGCAGGTTTCCGTGATCTCTCTTGGTGATTGCTCAGGTGGATTCCTACAAGCCTAATTTAATACACAAAATGAATGTTAAAGACTCTTATTCAAGCAGAGGAAAGCATGGCAGGTATGCTAAGCACATCCTCCTTGACCCTAGCTCTTGTAGGACATTAATGCTATTGATTTGGGTTGAATTGTTATTTATTCCACACCCTCCCCCAGTTCTCTGTAATCTTGGATTGTAACTGGTTAAATAAAACGTTAGAGATTCAGCCTAAGTTTTCAGACAGCAGATCAGGACGTGGCATGGAGCATCCCAGATAAACTGTGTTCATTATCACCTTGAGGATGTCTTAGGTTTGCAAGTTCACTTGGCAGACATCTGTGCCATGCATGCTGCTGTAACTCCAAACCAGAGACTGTGCACTGGAGGGGGCTGGACTGCTGTCTCCATGCTGCTGGCATGACAGGGGTCTGGCATGTGGCATATGGCCCACCATACTGCTCTGCTCCTTCTTTGTCTCTCTGCTATGTGGATTAACCAGTTTTACCTCCTCCTTCCACCCCGCTTCCCTCTACCTTCCATTTTGATACTTCACAGTGTTTAACAGATGGTGATAAAATAAAATGCAGAAGTGGGTTAAATTATCTTCTAAAAAATTCTGAGAATTTCTAAGTTTCTAAACATGGTTGGAGCAGCCGCTCTGCAGTCTGAAGCCTGGGAGACTCTTGCTGATAGCTCCACTGAGTCTCTTGCTGTGCATAAATGCATGCTTTGTCTTTAGCCTTCAGTGAAGGGAGGTGGTGGTAGGGGTGTATATCACCTCTGAAAGACAAGGAGAAGACTGCTGCAGAGCACTAGCAGCACTAACAACCCTTGGATGTAAGTGACATTTGGAGAATTGAGTTGTAATGCTCAGAGCTTGGGAGATGCTGTGAAGAGCTGCAGCTTCCGGGAGACACAGAGATAGCATTGTTAACCTCTTTTGTGTATTTCCTTTATGGCAACAGTGGGTTGATTTCTGCAAAACAGATTTTGTGGGCCCATGTTGGTTGGCAGCAATGAAAACTTAAGGTTGGGGAGATAGAGGGAGCCAAAAGGTGAGAAACACTTGGGTTCCCCAGTCGCTAGAGCTCCACCTCTCTCCAAGGAAGCAAGTGTAAGAAATCTGCAAGCCTGATTGGAGAAAATGGGATATGTCCTTAAAAAGAGAACATTTTCATCTTCATACTAATGGTCAGTCCTGAGACTGATACTTTTAATTTGTTTAGAAAAAGAACATTTGTTTGCACATAGCTCAAAACTGCTATGAAACAGTCTAAAGTATTGCAGATCACACCCTGATACAGGAAAAACACTGGCAAATAATTAGCCACTTGCTTGCCAGACAGCCGCTCATGCTCCGAGGAGTAATAAAGGTTACCAAAGTGTAGAGGGCTCCTACTTCACTTTGGTTTCATAACATCTCTTTTATAGAGTCCTATAGGATACCAGCAGACAGTGCCATAGCCTGACAGGAGTAACCTCCTTTAAGCTATGACAATGGAATGATTTTCAACCTTCCAGCTGGGTTGCATGCTCACTGAGGTTGGTGCACTGTTCCTGTGTCAGAAACCATGTAATTCAGTTCATCACGCTCCTCAAAAGGAGTCCTGCAAATACCTTCTAGTGTCCAGTGGTATTATCCACTGGAGTGGTGGTGGAGCAGGGTTGGATTTATAATTGCATGCACAGGTCTGCACTACTTTTTCAGTATATAATCTTAGGAATTTTGGGAAGAGGGAGGGAACAATCCATTCAAAAGCTGTGTGGTAAATGTAAAAGAATTCTGCTGGTAAAAGAATGTTGGTTTGTTTGTTTTTTATCCTCATCTGTTTGCTTTTTTTCTTTAGATTTCTTCAAGTACCTCCCATTCAGGTCCTTCCGATTTAACGAAGCAGTGTGGAACATCAGCGTTATTTCAGCTGGCAGAGGTAATATTAAAACACTGCTGACTAATTACCACACGTGCAGTGGGGCAGAGAAGCTAATGATGTTGATTGCCAAAGTCTGGAAGACAGAACAGTACTACAGTTGTAATTACACTGTTGCTTATAGCAGCATAAAGTGTTATGGCTCGGGTTCCACAAGTCAAGGTTTCTCCAGACTAGACATCAATGTAGAGGTTTCTAAGAGTCTGTGCTGCAGCTGAGAAGTACTAGTCCCTGGTGGCAAAGAGACTTTCCAATCACCATTGAAATGTCTTCCATTCCTGTTTTAGGGTGTGAGGTTTTGACTATTTGGTTTGGCCTAGAGCACAGGGAGTTGAGAGAGAGGGCATTACCATTGTACAAATTCCTGGTAAAGGTCATTAGTTGCTTTAATTTTGCTTTTCACGCCTACTGTTCAATTTGTTTGGGTTTTTTAAGTGGGGAATAAACACGTCAATAATTTCTGTAGAAATTCTGCTTGATAATCACAGTAGATCCTCCTTATGGGAACAGTTAAAACCAAAATCAATGGCCTCTTATTGAAATTTTATACTTCTTTTGTTTCTAAGCTTTTTTTTTTTTAAAGCTTTCCCAATCTTAAAGACTGTGAATGTCAAGTTTATTTAGAGCTCACAAAACAGGAGTCACGTTTTTGTAGCCACACCTGTAACCCTCTGTACTGTTGGCTAATGCAACAGAAGCAAAGGTATACAGAAAAATAGTCCACTGGTGAGGGGGGTGTGTGTTGCATTGAGATGATGTTATTGCTGTCCATTGATTTCCGTTTTAAAGATTGATCTAGCTTTTGAAAATCACAGATGTGATTATGTTACAGTGAAGTAAAAAAAGTCACAGAAATACCTTGGTACTAAAAACCCACCTCAGCATAGTTGTAGGGTTCTCCTCTGCATGATTTAACTCTTCCTAATGCACAGCGTGCTGCCCGAGCTCCAGTGTTTCCAGCACTCAGCCTTTCTTGACCTGAACCACATCAGAATTTTCTACCCTGTGCAGCAAGAATTTTGGAAATTTACTGCAGAGCGTTTTAGCAATGGTGTTGTGCTCATACGTATAATGGTGTAAAACATGGGGTTTGTTAGCAAGGAAAAAATGCCTTGTTGATTTGAGAACTCTATAACTGACCTAGAGAACCCAGTGTTGTGGAGGGTACATCCACAATGACCACATGGCCCATGGGCTGAGCTGTGGGCTAGGGAAGCTCCTGGTGTCTCGTTCAAAGCAATCCTCTTCCATCTGGTTTTGCCCCAGGTGGCTGTTAGCAATGGGAATTCAGCTTTGGGTAGTAAGAAGAAAGCATGTCTTCCAAAGTGCAGCTTCTTGGTGTTGTGAAGTAGTATGCTCTGAAGCACTGTCAGCATAGCTTCCTGGGGACCCAAAACCAAGAGGATCTCCCAAGTCAGTGCTGCAGGAGCATGGTAGTTTGAGGACATTTCTACAGCTCTGTTTTTTTGAATATCGCTGTTCCTCAGACAGTATGAGGGCTTTAGTTTCTCTTAATGTTATCTGCAGGAGGAGAAAACCATGGCAACCATTGCTGCTTTGCAGTTGTTTGCAAAATAAGTCTGTGACATTAGAAGAAAAGATTTGGAAGGGTTTTTTACTACTTTTTAAATTATTTTGCATGTTCAAGTAAAGGAAAATAATCTTGATTACTGAGATTCAATTAACTTTTCCATCTCGCCTCCTTCTGCAGGGCCATTTGGAAAATGGAGGAAACCATTGCATGTAGGGGCACTGGGGAGTTGAAGGGGGCATGGATGTGAGATTTCAAGTAACTTGTTTGTGGCAGTAGTGGGAGATACCACATTGTTACAGTGTGCATAGGGTATTCTGAAAATCAGTCTAGCACTGGGTTTCCAGGCTATGTAAAACAAAAGATCATGGAAACACCACTGAGATCAGTTGGGAATCTTTTTATATTAGAGCAGTAGAACCCACCAGCCTTATTCTAGCACTCGGCCATCATCGCGTCACATCAGTTTCTGACAGGCTTCAGCATGTTTTCCAGTACTGTTCTTCAGCATAGTTTGCTTTCCTGAACTAAGATGCCAAAGAGAATCCCTGTGTAACGCTCCTGTTAATATAGGTAAGTAACATTAACAGTTGCTACTTGTTTCATGGGACTATTTTTAAACTCCTTTTAGATGTGCCTTGCTTCAGAAGGTGTAAAAGTCAAAGAACCTGGAAAAACAAAAGCAGAAGCATCAGATGCGAGAGGGGATGTTCCAAAGGATACAGATGTACAAGAACTGGAAAAAACAACAATAAAAGACTCCTGTAAAGGAAAAGTAGAACAATCAGAAATAGAGAAAGTCCAAAACCAGGATGAGACAAAACCTGAGGAAGCAGAAACTGCAAAATGCAGAGATTTTACTAGTCTGGCAATGGAAAACAGTCCTTTTGAGAGAAATAACACAAAGGATCGCATGTGCTGTTCTCCAGAGCTTTCAATGGCTGACATGAATATCCTTGGGCTAAAGCCAGAAAAGATAAAGAAGAAAAAGAAAAAAAATAAGTTGGACCGGCACACAAATGAAAAATCCACCCCTAAGAAACCTTGTAAAAAGAGGCAGTCCTCAGAGTCGGACATTGAAAGTGTAATGTATACGATTGAAGCTGTTGCAAAGGGGGACTGGGGCGCTGAGAGACTTGCGGAAACTCCTCGCAAAAAACCCCGCCCTATCTCAAATGTGAAGGGAAACATGTTGGATACTAAATCACCAAAGAAAAAAGTGAAATCGAAAGAGAAGAAAACATCAAAAGAGAAAACCACAGAGACCACCAAAGAATCAAAGCCTCCCGATTTCCTTAGTATTGCAGCCAGCAAGGAAGCACCATGCGAGGCTTCTGATAACATTAAAGTGGAACCACTGACCCCAACAGAGGAGGTGGTACCCCAAAGCTTACCAGGACAGGTCAAAACTGAGGACAGTGACTGTGTTAAAAAGATAGAAACTTGTGGCTCCAGGAAATCGGAGAGATCTTGCAAAGGTGCTCTTTATAAAACTCTGGTGTCAGAGGGCATGCTCACATCTCTGCGCGCTAACGTAGACAGAGGTGAGTGGCTTTGAGGCTTTCATTTTTTGCAGCATGAACTGCAAAAGCCTGCCTGGAGTTGGAGGAAGAGCAAAAGTGCGTGTTTAAGCTGGAGTTTGAGCGGTGTGTGATGGGAAAGCCGAGATGCTGGGCATGGATGGAAGGAACAGACTCCATGGTCCAGGGCAGGCACAAATTCTTAAAACTCTGCCTTTGTCTTTCATGATCTGAGATGTGGCATTTTGACCAAAGGCTTTGTTGATTAATTTGTCAGCCTGTTGATAGTTGTCTGCGGGACTTGCATTGTACATAAGCCTGAATAATTAGCTTGTTGCTGTATAATCAACGCTTGTGGTTATGAGCATAGTTCTCAGTTCTACAAGAGGCAAATGTGTTGTGCTTTTGCTTAGGTTGTTAGCTTTGCTGTAGGTGGTGAGCAGGAACCCTTTACCTTGTAGAAGGATAAATTTGAGATCGTTTCTGGAAGCTTTCAGCATCGTGTCTTGATGTATTTTTCTGTTTAGTAGATATATATAAGTAGAAGAGTCAGAAAAGTTGTTTGTAATATATGGATGTTTATTACTGTAAATCTAATCATCTCTTTCCCTACTTTATTCCTTGAGAGATTCTGACATTTGAGGCAGTAGAAAAAAATGGGGTGGGGGTGGAAATAGTTGGCAATATGATCATTATCCATTTTAAAATAATAAATGTTTTGTAACCCCTTCAAGAAGGTCAAGCATCGTAAGTTGCAGTACTGAATGGGTGCCCAAGTTCCTTCTGAGCTTGCTTCGTTTTGGCACATTTTTCTAAAGATGAGAAACAATTTTCTGCCTTCATCCCAGGAAAAAGAAGCTCAGGAAAAGGCAACTCCTCAGATCATGAAGGATGCTGGAATGAAGAAAACTGGGCCTTTTCCCAAAGTGGGACAAGTGGGAACAAAAAACCGAAAAAGCCTAAGCCAAAGGAAGAATTTGGTTTTGGGTAAGTTGCAACTTAACACTGTTCCAAGTTTTAGTTAGGTCAGCCTGGTGACTTAAGAGTGAGTCATCCTTTTTGCAGCGAAGTGAACTTCATCCAGTACCCAAATAATCACAGCTAGACAGAATTCCTGAAACTCACCAGCCCCACTGGGCTGAGTCATGCTCTAGATGCCTGTTTATGTACCAAAGTCGTTCCTTTGAGATCTTTCCTGGTTTGCCCTACTGTAAACAGACTTGAATTGCATGATTTGCTCGCTTCTAAAAAATACCCATGCAATATTTACCTGCTCAAGAGGTGGTGGAGAGAGTTACTTGTATTTTCAAAGCAAGTAGTATTTAAATTTCTGTGTAGGTGTTCAATCACCATAAACAGAATTAGAAGAGAAAGAATAGATCTGTTTGCCTGCTTGGAGACATTGCTTACAGAGGAAGAGTAAACAATGTTCTAATATTGGCAAATAAGTACAATAAATATACCACTTTTTTACTATAGAGACAAGATACTTAAACTATTCGTGTACGCCATGAAGAAATTAAATATATCAGAAGAATAATTAATGACTGCAAACACATTAAAATTCAGCAAGGCTACACAGATTTACTTTCCTAGTAAATAAGTAAGAATTTTTGTCAGTGTATTGTGTTTATTTAACTGCAGGCACAGTTGTTAAATCTGCTTAGCCATTAATACTTATTTGCAAATGAAGACTTCCAATTATCTGAACTCAGAGGGTGAAAATGAATTTAAAAGGTGCAGATTTTCCACACTTTGTGCGTAAAATTGTAATCAGTTTCTTTTGTGCGTGCTTGTGGCATAACCTAGTCTATGTGAAGTTTAGCTGCAGCTCACTTTTCAGCAGAAGTATTAAACTGATTAAAAACTCGAAGTCTTGTTTGCTTGGAATAGCCAAGAAAAATTAATGGATCACTTCTTGTACTTCAGTGCATTGTATATAAGTTTTGTAATTACTTTTCAATCTTTCAGTTTAAAATTAAAACTTCTCACACCTAATGGTGTGAAAACTGAATGCATCTCCTAGCTAAAAAAAAATCCCTATCGTTATAAATGATTCATTCAAAGAACCTAGGAAAATTGTGTAAATAATTAATTCATTTGACAAATACTGTTCTACCATCATTAGCTGTCTGGATAGGGAAAATACATACCTGCCAGTCTTGGTCGTCGATTCAGTCCTGTCATGAATGTATATTGCTTACTGAACTCTGCAAGGGCAGAACTGGTAATTTGTGGTGCTGGAGAAGGTACCAATGCCCCTATTCATTGCTCTACCTGATCTGGCTACTCGAACAGCTGGTTTTACCTCTACCTGCTCCTTTTAATTATTTCTGCTCCCTTCAGCATCACCTTACCCTCATTTTGTGTGTGTAGGGGGGAGGGCCCTCACCCCTTTGGAATGATGTCTCTTGCCCTGTGTACTCTTGCCTTCTCCATCAGTGGTTGCTCACACTTCCCCAGTGGTCCCTCTCAGGTGTGCTTTGTCCACGTGCAGCCACTCCTTTGCCAAGCAGTGCTCTGCCTGCGTGTATCGCCTGGCAGGACTAGGCTGTGTGGCACGAAGACCTTGTCTCAGCTCCATGTGTCTAACCGGGCTGCGAGATGCTCTGAAAATTCATAACAATGTGATGTATTTATTTATTTATTTTAAATAATTAATCACCCACGTAGCAATAGCAGCACTCTCCACTGCCTCCATGTCACACAAGCTATAAATTACTAGCCAGGATGGCAGCTCATCCGCTTTCAGGGTTGGGCCTTCGCAATTAGAGCTGCAGCCCCTCATATGCCCTTGGGGCAGGAGACAAGGTAGATGGCAACAGGCAGTGGGATGGAATTGCGTGACAGCTGTCAGAGCAGAAAATTGTTTTATTTTGTGGTTGGTAGGGAATGGTCTGCATGGAAGAGAAAGGTAGCAGTACTGAGCACCGCTCACATCAGATATTTGTGATTTAAAACCAAAACAAAATCATGTGCGTGCGCACGCATGCCCAAAACTAACCAGCCAAACCCCACCATGCACACACAGTATGCCAAAAGCCAAAGCAGTATTTTAAAGATGGGAGATTGCTACTGAAGGAAGTAATGATTACAGAGATGAAATGAAGTATCATTCTGTGTACCAAAGCTTCCAGAATGCAGTTGGCTTGAGAGGGCAGAGAGAAATGCTGTGTCTTTTGTGATACTTCCAAGTGTACTGCGTGTAAGGATCATCCCTCCAATGCTCATGCCGACTTTTGTCAAGTTGAGGTTTTCTGTAGCAAACAGAAATAAAGATGAGTAGCAAATGTCATTGTTCCCATGTCACCAGCAGGGCTATTTATAATCTGCCTTTTATTAAAACACAATTCCTTCCTGCGCTCCTGCCTGTCTGCAAAAACTTGCTGGGACAGAGTGCTTACGTAAGCCATGTAGTCAGAAATGCCATGCCATACTGGCCTGCTTGAGCCGTTGGTTTTCATCTGGCTGTTAGGAACAACACCACCGTGCCTGTGGATTTCTTGAGTGTAGATAATCTAGTTACAGTCACTCGGGTTGGGCTGAAGTATGGGGGATGTTGGTTTCACAAAAGCATGAGTTAGTTGCATTTTTCATCTTGCAACAAATAAAATATGAGGGGAGAAAAATAGAATTCCCCAGAACAAATAACAAGCTCATTCCCACCCCCAAGTGTCAGGTTTTAGAATAGACCCAGAGGATTGAATAGTTTGACATTTTTCTTCTGGTTTGAAACAGTGTTTTCATAACAGTGTAAGGACTTTGATGATGTGAAGCTATTTTATTGGGTGTTTTGTTTATCGATTTTATTGTCTTTTTTTCATTCCCCACATAGAACAGACAAATCTCCTGTATGAATCTGTGCAGGAAACAGAGCTAAATGTCATCAGCATGACATTGATTTCATTTTTTTTCTCACTTTAATAGATGCAGCTAATGTAATCAGTACTGAGTTACAAATGCAGAAGCTGGAGTGTACGTTCTCATCCCAAAATTGGATTAATATATGCTAGTTTGATGTTTACAATGTGTGTGTGCTTATCTGTTCTCCCTCTCTCTGTAGATAGGTGTGTATTTACACACACACGCTCCTATGCAATACTTTTTTTCCTCCAAGAAACAGAGTTACATTTAATTTGATTGGTTTTGTTTCCCCTTTAGCTTAGCAAAGTTGGAAGAAGAATTTGAAAAGAAATTCAACAGCCTCCCTCAATACAGTCCTATTACCTTTGACAGGAAAAATTCAGCTGTTCCAAGGAAAAAGAGAAAGGTTGGAAGCAGCTCATCTGAACAGCCAAAATCCAACAAAGGTAAATTACTATGTGCAATACATTCTTAAGCATCAGCAATGCTACGGCAAGCTCAGAAATGTATGCGTTCTTATTTTGCTGCTATATGTGAGAAGTGTAAAATCAAATAAATCCTATTCCTAGTACTGAAGTTAGCTAGTTCTCACCTGGGTTAGTTTTCAGGCTGTGCTCTTGACTCCTGATTTTCATGCTGAGTAGAACAGGCTAGAGTTTGTACGTGAGGTATATTCCTCATAGAAAGAAAATGTATCAAAACCATGAATATTTGTGATGTAAGTGAAAAGTTTTCTTAGGAGAAAATGGGGTGAAAAATGGCAGATGGTCAAAAGGTTACATTTTGACATTTATCAAAATGTAGTTTTATGCCAGTTTGCAATTCACTGTAATTTTAGACTATAAATTAAAACATAGGATTTACCAGAGATGTCTGAATGAAACATTTAGAGTTAAAATCTTGGGGTTTTTTTGTTTGTTTGGGTTTTGCTGGTTTCTTTTCGTTTGGCTGGTTGGGGGTTTTTTTGTTGTTTTGGTTTTTTCGTGGGTTGTTTTTTTGGTGTGTGTTTTGTTTTGGGTTTGGGGGGGTTGTGTGTTTGGTTTGGTTTTGGTTTTGTTTGTTTTTTGTTTATTCCATCATGAAGTTTGGAGCACAAATATCCTGACATGATAAAAAAAGGTTAGAGGATAGCAAAACCAGTTCTGTACCCAGATCTGTTGCTGAGGCTCCTGGAGGGAGAAATGCATGACACATCTGGCTGGTTTATATACAGACAACTGGTGACGCAGAGGTGGTAGAGAAGTGAGAATATGGTAGAGAAAACTACTCATAGACAGTGGCAGAAATACTGATGTGTACCTGCAGTGCAGAAGCATCACAAAAAAAGGAATGACATACCAGTAATTCTACAAGACAAAACTATGCTCAAAAGAATCTTTTTTATACACAGCTTACAATGTGAAGCTTGTTTCCTTTTCTGCTGTGACGGGAGTTCCACTGACTGGCAGGTTTTCAGATTTAATACAGCTATTTTAGACAGGTGACCTCGGATTAGATCTGTGCCTTTTGAATGCTTCACAAATAATCACATTACAGTATGCAGGATTGAGCAGCTGTTCTGTTCTAGTGCATGCCAATTTTGGTATTGATTTTTGTATTTATATAATTAGATGTGGAGCAGTCACTTTTGCAGAATTAGGCTTTTGCTAATACCAAGTGAGTTTGGACTTCAAATGCCTTTTTTTTTTGTTTTATGGCACGCTTGTGACAGAACTTTTTCAATGAGAACTGCTTTACAGTATGGTAATACAGTCGTTAATTAAGCAACATCTATTGGGAACAAGATCTCCTACTGTACTGTGATCTGTCAGTTGCAGTTGCAATAGTAGCTCCTTGGATTTCTTGCTACAGTATTTATCTGTTCACATGTCTGTACATGTAAAACTTTTTCAGGCCCTACGTTGTTTGAGAATGGCATACTGGAATGCCACCTCGGCCAGGTAGCCCAGGACTGCATTCTGCTTTTGGCTAGGTACATACACAGGAGCTTAATTTTTATCCTTGTTTGCATCATTTAAAAAGCTTTGGAATATATCCAGCCATGTCTCAAGGGAAGGTCAGAAACATAACTGCAGGCAGGTTACAGGCGTGATGTAAGTAGGTTTGGCACAGCCCTGCAGAGGAGGCCACAGCGCGTTTGCCTCTAGCTGACAATAAGGGCTCTTTAAACCAAGCCAGCTGACTTTGCACTGAAGCAGATGGTAAACAGTCACATGAACTTTTCCACCAACTGAACTGTGGGGTTGCAACAAGCAGCTCCAGGGCAGGAATATCTGATAGTGACACTGCTGTTTCTGTAGTGAACATCTAACTGCAGCCGCAAACTGAATCCAGACGGAGCTAATGATATCTGCTCCTAATTTGAATTGAATGTTGAATTCACTCAAGTTAGCTGGGCAAGCTGTCAGCTCGTGTCAGTCATTCCTGCTCCCTGGAGAGTAAAGTTAGCTCTCGAGGGGTAGCTAAAAACTTTCTGACAAAATATTTTTCTTTTGGAAAAGAAAGCTTGCTAAAAAGTAAATTTTCCATGGCAATGAGTTGAACTGAACTTGGTTTATCTCGTTAGGATGCTTTAAATTAGGATGCAAGTTGTGGATTTGAAATGACCTGAACCGAACTTCATACAAGCAGGCTTACTAGCTTAGTAGGGAAACTTCCAGCTGAGCCAGACATCCATTAAGCTGAATCCTCCGTTTAATTTGTGGTATACTGACAGACCATTCAGCCTCATCATTGGCTTGCCTGTGAACTGTGACGAGTTCAAAGACAGTTAGAGAATACTGACCTCCAGAGGTGTTCAGTGTACAGGCCCGAGTACTAGGCTCCTGCAAATGTTGCAGGAAATTAAAATGGCATGTTGTACAAAATGATAGAGCTTGGTTTAGAACAGTTCTGGGGTTGTTGAGTTACTGTGGGCTTTTTTACACTATCAGAATTAAGAAAAGTAGCCTCTTATTTTTACAATGTGATGGGCACAAACCATGAAGGATCAATATGGTCCTATGAGGGTTGGAATGTAGGAGGCCTTAATTTTGTGCTGTGCTCTGCATTACCACATTGTGTGGAGTTTCTCCTGCTTTGCTCGCTCTTGGGGTTGTCTCTAAGGTAATTGGAAGAGATGTCCACCACAAATGGTGCTTGCGAGTGGTTGAGGCCTCTGGATGTTTCCGAACCACAGACAGTAATCACTAGGGATAGGTTTAGTAAACGCTCTTGGAAATCATTCCCTGCTTTTTCTGAATGACCCTGTGAGGGATCATAAACTTCCCAGGCACTCTCAGTTCTCAGGTAAGTACCTAAATTTTGCAGTCCACAGATCAGTGCCTACTAAGTTATATTTAAAATTTGGAAAATAAGTTGGAGTGCTTGTCCATACTAAAACTTCCCCAGGATGTTAGGTGAATAAAAAGGGAGAAATGTTTTTGTATGTGGTTTTGGCATGTTTCCTCCTCTCCTGCCACCCCCCCCTCTCCTCCTGTGACTGGGGCTGTATGGCTTAATATATTGGAGTAAATAGTGCCAAATTGATTTTTCTGTCAAATGACATTAACCTATACTTACAAGATGCCAGATCTGCTACCTAACCCAAATAGCTGGGATTGTCAGGATGTTTTGTTCCCCCTAAGCAGAAAATGAGCGGCTCAGTGCCCACTGATTCCTCCCATTGTCCAGTCCTCACTTCAGCCAGTCCTCACTTCAGCCAGTCCTCACTTCAGCCAGTCCTTTTCATAGAAAAGCAGATGAAACCCCTGTAGCATAAGCTGTATAAGGAAAAAAATTGCCCTTTCTTAAATGAGAACAGTTTTTTCCCCCAGAGCTTTCCAAATTGACCAAAGTCTGCCTCCACCAGGGTCTCTCTTTAGTGAGAGCAGGATTGAAAAAGTCACAGTGCTTTGGCAAATTCTACCTCAAGCAGTTTGAACTGGGAGTGTGCATACACAATAATAATGTCACAAAATGGCTGAAAAATACAGCTACGCTGAATCTCTGCAGATGGCCTGCTCCGACATTTGCTAGAGCTGTGACTGATTCCCTTTTATTTTCCCCTCTTTCCAGTGGCATATGTGCCAGAACATCCCACCACACAGAAGTCAGCAGTCTGCAGTGAGTCACTAATCTGCTCGTATGCAGAAATGAGCAACAGGCATAGTCATTATTTCTGCCTTGTGCTGCGAAGAAATGCTCACTTACACACCAAGCACTTCACTAAAGCTTTCATTTGGGGAAAGCAAGGAAAGGCATGCGTAGTGTCCTTTTATTTGGGAAAGGGATTGGCTACAGCTATTTTATTTGTGTGTGTGTGTGTGTGGCCTCTAGGACTAGAAAGGTTAAAACGGACACTTCTGTGTGGCATTCCTCTTGGTGTTAGCTTGGGATTTTTTTTGGCTCCATTCAAAGCATTCAAATTCCTGGAGATCGCATGCCGTAATGTTCCAAAGAGCATGACCTAAATAGACAGCATCCTCCTCCCGAGAGATGCAGAAATGCACAGACAAATCTGTTTGTCCTGGGTTTGTTATGATCATATTGAAGTATTCTCTGTTTGATCGGGCCCTTCAAAATAGGGATTTTTTTTTTTTTGAGAGCAGAGGGAGCATATGCCCCAAAATGCAGTTAGGGGTCATTACATATGGCGGGTTCATTTTCTTGCCTGCTGCTTCCTCGAGCAGCTGCTGTAGTAAGTATTCCCAGGAGGAAATCCCTACCACCCTCAGTTAGCACAATGGACAAGCCAGGATTAGCAGGTGGTTAAGTCCTGCGGCAACTGCTGAAAGGCTTTGGAAAGCATTTTTCCAATAGAGGACAAGGAGCAGGAGAAAGGACTTAACTTTATGCTTGCAGATGGGTGGATAATAGCAAGTAAACTAACATTAAATGGGGTTTTTCAACTTTCTATAGGAAAGCACACCCAGGGTCCAGTGCCTAAGAGCGAACCTTTTAGGTTGCTTAGGTTTTTTCCAGTCATGGACTTTTGTCTGGATTGAATGGTGACAAGTGGCATTTGTTCAAAGTCTCAGAGTGATTGCCTGCCATCCCCATGAAACAGGTGTAGCCCATCCATCCAACCTGTAAACTCCTGCATGGGTGAGGGTGACTGAGCTGTGCCCCTGGGCCACCTGCTAGTGAGAGCCTGAAAAGAGAGATTAACTCTGTCCCAGCCAAAACCAGCACATGATCTCAGAAATGTCCCCTTGTTTAGCCTTTCTTACATGCAGATGTCCTCTCTGGTCCTGACTACATTTTACCTTCTCCATATTGGTTTAATTCAGTTAATTTCTGTTAAAAAAAAAAACAAACAAACAAGCTCTGGCTTTCATACCTTAATATGCCATGGCAAGATACTGTATTTGGCAGTTCACTGGTTTAGTCCTTAATCTAGAGGCAGGATGGGATGTGGCTGTTTGCAAAGAACCACCAGGTAGTCTGTTCAGTAATAACTGGACCAAATTTGTCTGTGTGTGAGAGTGATTGCAGTGTGGCTTTTCAACAAGAACAGTGAGGTAGTTCAGGCTGGGAGTGTGGATGAAGTTTCTCGTGGAGTCAGAAGCTATATTCTCCAGTTTTGAGTATGACATGTTGACCTATTTAGCTATTAGCCCATTTTCTCTTTCACTGCATTCGTGGCTGAAGGACACTGAAGTGTCAGTGGGCTCTGTCTCCCAGGAATAACAGATAAAAGGGAAGGAAATTGGAAGCTTCCTCATGAAAAGGCAGCTTCTCTTTTGACCCCACTGAAGTCAATGTCCTTGGATTTTCCATCTGGGAGCAAAATTTTTACATAGAAGTAGTCATTGTTTTGGAGGTACCTACATGTCACAGATACAAGCTTATGACAAAGATGCCTTGGATGGTAAAAAGAAGATTAAAGGCATGGGTTTCCTTCTTCTTGCAGTGCTTGTCATCTTTTTGTGAGTGTTCCATTTCATTTATTCTGCTTAGAGTTTCTGACACTGACTGTCTAGGACACTGATTGAAATGGCCTACAGGGTGCAGGCTGAGCTGTAGAAATGGAGAGTTGGTGACACTGTGTAAAGTGTTGCTTATTCTGAGCACCTGCAAAAACCACAAATTCACTAATTTAAAAAGTAGTAAGAAAAATGTCACAAGAATCATCTAGTTATGTACCTCTGTCTTCATGTGAAACTGTTGTGGGAAGACTTGTCTCTGTTGATGCAGATGAAGTGTTTGACCTTAGTCTTCAGAAAAGCTGAAATTTTTCACTTAGGCTTTCCCTCAGCCTGCCTGAAGGTTTTTTTCATTGCTTTGCATTTTTATTGCACTGACATTAAACTGCTTATCCAACTCTGATACTTGGGAAGGTATTGCAGATTTGCAGAACAACGCTTGAAATGGTTTGAATGAATGTAGCCACTTCTTTCCAGCTTCCTGCTATTTTCTGTAGAAGTTCTAGTGAAGCTATTCAGATGGTGTCTTGCATGGAATTTGTTTGGCTTGTTGTTTGACCTCTAGATTTTTGGGAGATTAATCTTTCCCCAAAGATATCTTCAGAAGTAAAGAAACAAGAAGCAGTGAGCCACAAAGCCAACAGATTAAGATTTAAGATTTCTACACATGTTTCTGTCTGGTTTTTAGCTTTCAGTAATTTTCAGTATTATGCAAACAGCTTAGTGTTTATGAATGGTTTTATCTTACAAGACTATATCCTTCTTGCATGTGCTTTTTCTCCTTTTCTCCTCCTTCCCCTGCGTATGGAGAACCATTGATGGTAAATTGCAGATACATGATGTAAGCTTACCTTGATCACATGGTACTATGTGATTGTAGCTGTGTATTTATGGTGGGTAAAATCCTGTCCTAAGTTAACTACAGGTGGAAAGAACACCCTCTTGTTAGGCTATAAGCTGTCTTGTCACCTGCAGTGCATCTCACTTCTGTTTGGGCCAGTCTGGACTGATCTAGCCTGAAGACTTGCTTGCCTGGTGTATCTTTGGAAATTGGACTTTTAAAGTGCAGTTTCTGAAAAGTAACTCTGTAAAAATAGCTTTGTAGTGTAGAGATTATGCATCTGTTTCATCCTTGGTTCTGTTACGTCTATGTTGCTGTTCTGTCACGGTTTACTCAGTGGGACAAAGGATAGTGTCTTGATGCTAGTGACACAACTTTGTGGTCTGATGTCATGTAAGATACCTTCTGACTACTACGACTGAAGGCTCTGGGCATAACCTTACCTTCCTCTACTGGGAGCTTTTACTTCTGCACTTAGTATAAACTCAATTCTGGCCATCAAACTGGCAAAGGTAACTGTTGCACACTGTGGTGGGTTGGTCCTGACTAGTAGGTTAAGCCCCCAGCCTATTGCTTGCTCACTCTGAGCCAGTGGAATGGGGGAGAGAATTGGAAGGGCAAAGGCAAGGAAAAAAAACCTCACCTTTTTGGTCAAGCTAAAGACAGTTTCATAAGTGAGGAGGAGGAAGGGAGGAAATGAGTGATGTAAAAACCAGACTTCACCGCTAACAAACTGATGCCCAGCCAGTCCCTGAGCAGTGACTATTTTGGTAGAAAACTTTCCCTCCTGTTTCATTGTTGAGCGTGATGTTACACAGTGTGAAATACCTCTTGATCAGTGTGTGGCAACTGTTCCAGCTCTGTCCTCTCTCATCTTCTTGCATACCCTCAGCCTACTTGCTGGGATGGCAGAGTGAGAAAGAGATCTCGATGCTCTGTTAAAACTATTAAGCAGCAATTGAAACATTGGTGTGTTACCAAAACTGTTTTGGTCACCAGTCTATAACACAGCACCATCCAGACTACTATGAGGAAAGTCTTCCTTCCAGCCAAACCCAGTACATCTGCCAAACAGAGCATGTCTTTAAACAAGTGAGCAAACACCTTGTTTTATGGTATGGCTGAGGTTTCTTAAAGTCATCACGCTCCAAAATTATTTGTATATGCTTAAGCATGGGGAGCTGATGGGTTGAAGTACAGCCTGCAGAAAGCCTCCAGAAGCCATTCTGGTAGAAGGCCAGGTATTGTGCTTCCCCGTGAAATGGCATCCTGTATTAGTGGAAGGGGAGGTTGTATAGTACATACTGTGACTGTTGTACTCTTTTTAAAAACTGCTAATTAAAAGTATGTATTATTAATGTTGTCTGTAGGTTCATTCCAGTCTCAGAAAAAGAACTTATTCCACAAAATTGTCAGCAAATGTAAGCACAGAAAGGAGAAGCTTAATGTTCCGGACACAGGTACTGGTGCATTACTTAGTTAAGGTTTTGGGCTGCCTTCTTTCTCAATTCAGTCTTGCAGAAATGCTTCTAGACAGAGGTTCCTCAACTCTCTAGTCCTCAATTGCTTTGGTCCCTTATTTCCCTGTCTGCTTTGATTCCATTAGTTCCTGGCTCCAGCTGATCATATTACCTTACTTCAGTATGATGCTGTTTTGTTTTTAATTGTGTCCCTCAGTTACAGTTTCCCTGTTCCAGACAATGTGCAGCAGAGCTGACAAAGCAAGGGTAATTCTACAGTTGGCCCAGACCTCTTTATATTCCACAGCTCATAGTGGTTTAGTCCTTTTGTTGCTCTTACCTCTGCCCCTTCCACATCAGAGACCATATTATTTATCCCTTTGCGAGAGCATTTGTCCATGTCCCTATCTCCTCTCCCTGTGATTTTGCTGCGCTCTAGAACTTTGCAGACTGTAGGTGGTCAGGATGTAAGAGCTTGTTTCTGCACCAGATCTCAGACTAACCTAAACCAACCCTCCCTCTGTAGAAATCTTAACTAGCTTTGTTTGCCTCAGACTGAAGATAACTTCAACAGGGTTTTTTTTATGCCCTGGACTTGCTCTGCCCACTGTCCTGCTGTAGCTCTCCAAAATCCTTTTCTTGTTACAGTAGTGTGGTCCTGTATACCTACATACACACAATTCTGAGGGGCATTTTCAAGCGTACAATAATAGCCCCTTTGGTTTTGTTTTGGGTTTTGTTTTTTTTCTTTTCTTCTTTTGTAGTAATGTTGCCCACACTATCCAAATCATGACCAGGCTGTTTCTTAGCCCTTCCACAGTGGAGTTCTACACTACAGGGATGATGTGGGAGAGAAGAGTCCCTCTGGTTCTGCTCACTTAGGTAGCTCTGTTAATATCTTCCTTCTGTTGTTTTTTGTTCGGTGTTTTTTTTGTTTTGTTTTATTTTGTTTGGTTTGTTTTGTGGGGATTTTTTGGTTGTTTGTTGTGTTGTTTTGTTGTTTGTTTTTTTTCCCATCCACATCTCTCTCTAAGATAACAAAATTACTACCCCCATATTCAGTTCCCCCAGCTACCTTTATGCTTATAATCTTTCCCTAAGGCTTGGCCTTGTCATTTCCTCTCCTCTCCCAATACGTTTTCTGTCCTCTGTGCTGCACGTGCACTGTTTTCCCACATAGAGTCTACCAGCTCTGCTGCATTCAGTGGTGCAAATATTTTTAAATTAACTTGCTCGGTTTCGTAGTATTTGTACAACAAACATGTTGTGGGAGTCGCTTAGAGAACTACCTTGCTTTCATTCCCTGGGAAAAAGGCATCACACATTAACACAGCTTTTATTGGGTGCCACTGAGATTTTTGTTCCTGGATTGTTAATAGACTGTGTAGACAAATTAGTAAGAAAAATGAGTGTTTAATTTCTCCTGTGGGAAAAGAAATAGTGTTTAATACATGATAGAGTAAAAAAATATAAATATCTTAAGATCTGCAAATAGAAAATGTGGCTAAACAAAATGTCAAAACCTCCATTTGATTAAAAGGAACCATCCTGTTTTGATACAAAGTGAAGTGTGCGCTATGATCAAAGATTCAAGCCTGGCAAGTGTTGAGCACCCTGGCCTCATTCCAGCTCAACACAGAGGCATGTCCTTGGAAGTTAAGCATATGAATTATATCATCATGTCTAAACATTAAAGATGTGTCTGTGCATTTGCTGGAGTAGGGCCAGTTTGCCAAGTTCCTCCCAAGACTGAATCGAAGACATGAGGGACTTACCAGTGTTACACAGCCCATGCAGAAATCATCAAAGGAAAGACTAAGCTTGTTGATCCTTCTGCTCCATACTTTGCAGCATTCAAGCTGAGAAATCCCAGCATCTTCATTTTAATTCAAGTATACAAGGATTTAGTGAATCAAACACTAAATGAAAACTTCTACTCCTTTTTTTTTTCATTCGTCTTTGCTTGTGGTGAGTCACAAATCTACAGTGTGTGGTTTTGGTTTTTATGGAGTTAATTTTTGGGGAGGAAGGATCTTGAATATTCTTATAGCTGGAGAGGAGACACTTGAAGGGTTGCTGTCAGCAGAGGTCACACAGGATTCGTGTTTTCTAAAGTGTATGCCTGTGTGTATCTGTGTTTTGAATGAAGAAAAATAAGTTCAGTAAAGGCAAATTTTGACATGATTGGATCACGTTGTCTGAGTCTGTTTCTGGTTTGAGTATCTAAGTGAATTTTGTGACTCCTTGTGAGTACATCATACGCAAGCATCAAGTGCAGATCACGGTATTATGAGTTTGCAAGTGTTTATAGAGATAGATACAGCCCAGTAAAATACCAGTGCACATGCCACAACCCCTGCTACTCCTAGCACAGATCACACAGTAATGCAACTGAGTATGTTAAAAGATACATCACTTCCTTAGGAAAACTGACAGAAGCAGAGCTGGACCCATCCCTGTTTGGGGAGGTCAAATACCCCTCAGCTGAGAGGTCAAGGTTTCCTAGTGGTAATCAATACTTTAAATAACAAGGGATAAGTCACAACCGTTGACTCCTTGCAGGTACATTTAGTGAACTGTGCTGGGGCATCTTGCATGGTTTCTGTACCAACCAGGTGCTGACCTTTGCACCAGAACGGGAGAAGAGGAGATGAACATAGACACCAGTCTCTACACTAGCTGTGTGAAGGAGCCCTGTCTCCCGGGGCTGGTAGAACTAACTGCCTGCTACTCATCTTCCATCAGCTCTCCCATGTGCATGTCGGTCTGTCCAGGCTTAGCGCACACGTTTGGGAAAGAAAAAGTTTAAGAAAGTAGCAGAATGACCAGTTATTTTTTTTTCTGCTGAGAAAGCCCTGTTGTGTGCAGCCTGCAGCCTAGAGGGAGCCAGCAGCTCTGTGTCACTGTGCCTTTAGCATCTCTCCAAGGTAGAAGAGGCCTGGATCAGCATAGGTTCATGCAGTAGAGCTTTCCATCCAAGCAGCTGTTCCATACACCTGGCTTTACTATCCCGGGCTTTGTTAGCTGGTGAGTCTCTGTCTGTTAGTCCCCAGCCCTTGCTGCAGCTCTGTGTGCTGCCTGACCTCGTAAGCCATATTACAGCAGCATCCTGTTACCAGAATAGCTGGAATTTCCACCAGGGTACAGGTCAGAGTGTGCTTGACATCACTTCCTTGGTGAAGTGGTTTCCCAGGCACTGGTGACTTGAGGCTTTGCTCTGCCTCGCTTGGCTTTGTAACTTCATAATAACCATTAAGGCATTATCGGCATGCTTAGAGTGTTCATTCTTCACTAAATGTGGTTAAACTTCTACAGCTCTCCCTCCTAACAGATAGGCATCACTGAAGAAATTCTTCTAAATCTGTCTGTGTCTTGCTGGGGTTCAGTCTGAAAAAATTACTCTCTTCAGTGGTGTGCGCTGAGTCAGCCCCATTGACTTCAGTTTTCTTGTTCACAGAGATGGGGGGAGGTAAGATAAGACTGCAGGTTCTCTGCATGCCTGCAGAATAGGGTAACTGTCCAACAAATCTCAGGAAGACCTCTGGCATAGAACTCTAGGTGTCTTTGTCTCAAAGTGGGTTTTGTCACTGTGGTGTAAGCAGGTGAAAAGGTCCCCATCTTCATATTGTGCTCAGCTCTGCAAAAATAACCCTGTAGTTCTGTGTGTGCTGCTGTCACGTGGAAAGCTAATCATGTAATTAATACCTGTTTGCAGTACTGCACAATAGCTGCAGAACCTCATTTCATTTCTGAACAACTTTCTCCTGAAAATTAACTGAGCTCTACATGGGATGGCTCTTGAACACAGGGCTATGTGGAAACAGAAGAAATGTGAAATTGATTAAAGAAATTAAAGAAAAACACAAGGAATGAAACTTGTTTACCCCATCGTTTCTGCACAGCAAAACCAGGTCCTGGTTTGGAGCATCTGTATGGATGGAATTCTGTATGGAATACCTTTGTGAGTTGAAGCAGTGGGGTGCTGCTGTTCCTCTTGGAGGTACTGGAGGACCCTATTAGCACCTAGCAGAGCTATATGGTGCTTGAAGCGTGGTCTCTTTTCTCTGCTGCAGTTCAGTGCAAAGGGTCTTGTGAGCGAAGTCTTTGTGTGAAGCTTTTTCTCCAAGTTAGGCTTTATCTACTTAAATAATAATCTGTAAAGAAGTCAGTAAAATGATTTCGTATCTCAAAGTCCACTAAGACTTCTGGAGAAGAAAAAAGCTCTTCACTTCAACACCCACCTGCCATCTCTACCCACGCAAAAACCACTCATTTGTTGTTCACCTTTAATCCTTCCTTCCTTCAAAATTGTATGGTGGCAATGTTATGATGAAATGGTAAAGAGCTTACTTTAGAGCTAAAGAATGAAAAAAAAAAACAACAGAGCACTGTCAAGTCTCATTTCAAGGACTGAAAAACCTTAAAACAGAGAGGGAATGTACTTGCTGCATCCTGAGTTTGTCGGCCACGTTCTGCCATTTCGTAGGTAAACATGCCAAACATCATATACTCCTCCTTATGTCTTTAATAACTAGACCTTCTTTATTTTACCTTCAAAGTTTTGGGGTTTTTTTTATCTTTTCTTTCTTTAGCTTGTATGAGAAAGAAAACAACTGTAAGAGGGACTTGTCTGCTCTACTGACCAATTCAGTTAATTTCTAGTCACCTGACATGGCTCACAATATACAACCCATCTAATTAAAACATACCAAATCAGGTCTCTTTCTGTTGTTTATTTTTATTAAATGTAAAACAATAAAGTGACTTGTATTGCTAAGATTAAAGCCCTTAAACTCAATCAAACTAAATGAAGCAGCACTGTCAAAGTACTGTCTAATTAGAGCAAATCCCCAAATCAGAATTAACAAATAGTGTTGGACTATAACCAGACCATTACATTTAATACCTAATCAACGCTTATGAATTTGCAAATAAGAAATCCAGAGGGAAAACTGCATTTAATTAGACATTCCAGTTAAGGTTTTGGTCTCAGTCAGTGCAGTAAGCTTATCGGAACATCTCCCCGTTAGCCTAATTGAGTTACTTGAATGTCATGTTTATAGTCACTGGCAATTCTATTTCCTTGGGCTGTTCCAGGGCAGATCTTTTCTTTTGGTTTCTTTTGCTGTCTTTAAAAAAGGTAAGTTCTCCAGTATAGCTGTGCTCTGGAAAGGTTAGCAGCTCTGGCTAAACATGGAGAAAAGATACTTGAAACTGTGGTTTGGGTTTTTTTGAAGTAAAGAGCATGCACAAGTTAAGTGTTTTACAAGAGAAAGTATGAAGAATTAAGGTTTGAAATAATTCCAAATGCTTTTATACATAGATATATTAGATGTGGTTGTATTCTTATGCCATAAAACATTAAAAGGTCCCTTCCCAGTTAAAAGAGCAAAGGGCAACAGCTAACAAGATAAAACATGTTCTTCTCTTCACCCTGTCCACGTTCTTGCACAATTAACAGTTGAAGCAGTGAGCAAAAGAGAGAGGTCATCTTAGCTAGATGTAGGAAACTCATTAAATCTACGAAACAACCAATCACTAAACAGTGAATACACACCGACATGAAAAAGGGCTAAAATCCATGCAGACTACTTGGCTGCTGTGCACACTTTGTGGGGTTTGGTGTTCCTGCATGCTGCAGCCAGGCTCTGTGTAGGAGGGTGGTCTTGTTTGGTGCTGAGCCCTGCTCAAAGAGCAGATTTTTGCTCTCTGGCTTGAGTTTTGTGGGTGGAATTTTTGCTTGACCTGCCACCTAGAAAGTGAACAAAAGCATCTTAAACTTATCTTTAAAATGGGTCGAAAGCTTGAAAGAAGCAGTGGGGTGGGGAAGAGAGCTAATTGTAGACACAGTAATGGCAGTGAAATATGTAAAGGACTGTGGCAGAGGGATGGGGTATACAGAAAATAATGACTGGAAAATGCAGCAGGGGAGATGAGATGGAAGCATTAGGAAAAATTATGTAAGCATACAGGATGGAATGCACTGGCAAAAGATACCCTGAACACTTGGTGCAGATAACATGAGTGCTCCTGTTTCCAAAACAGATTAAACAGGCATCTGTCAAAAACTACTTGGACGCTCCTTTTACTACCTATAGTTTCTTTCTATCTCTAGCTTGTGGTGATCATAGGTGAGGTAGGCCTCATAATGTTTTTATCACAGGAGTAAAAATGATGTCCCAGATTGAATTTATGGACTAGTGGTACCCTATGGTACCAGCAGTGTGGGTTACTAAACCAGTGGAAATTACAAATAACTGATGATTACACCCTGGCTTCAGACTTTGGAAGCTTAAATACATTTTGTGATTGACATTAAAGTGGCTATTTAGTCAGGTGAGAATTTGTGATCATAGAATCATGTACGTTGAAAAAGACATTAAAGATCATCAAGTCCAACAATTAATCACTGCCCAGTCCACGACTAAACCATGTCACTAAGCACCACATCTACATGGAATCCCTTCCAGGGATGGTGACTCAACTGCTTCCCTGGGGAGCCTGTTCCAGTGCTTGACAACCCATTCCATGAAGAAATTTCTCCTAATGCCCAGCCTAAACCTCCCCGGGTGCAAGTTGGGGCTGTTTTCCGTTGTCCTATCACTTGTTACTTGGGAGGAGAGACTAACGCCCACCTTGCTACAACCTCCTTCCAGGTAGTAGTAGAGTGATAATGTCTCCCCTCAGCCTCCTTTTCTCCAGGCTAAATAACCCCAGTTCCCTCACCTGCTCCTTAGAAGTTTTGTACTCTGGACAATTCGCCAGCTTCCTTGCCCTTCCCTGCAGCACATCAGTGTCTTGTAGTGAGGGGCCCCAAACTGAACACAACATTCAACTGGTACCAAGTACAGGGGCATGATTACTGCCCTGTTCCTGCTGGCCACACTAGTTCTGATATAGGCCAGGATGCTGGTGGCCTTCTTGGCCACCTGGGCACACTGCTGGCTCATGTTCAGCTGGTGGTTGACTACCATTGCCAGATCCTTTTCTGCCAGGCAGCTTTCCAGCCACTCCTCCCCAGGCCTGTAGCGTTGGCTGGGGTTGTTGTGTCCCAAGTGCAGGACCCAGCACTTGGCCTTGTTGAACCTCATCCTATTGGCCTCAGCACATTGATCCAGCCTGTCCAGATAGCTCTGCAGAGCCTCCTTACCTCAAGCAGATCGACACTCCCCCCAAGGAAGACAGACAGTTGAATGGGCTGCCCACAGGGAGACTTTGAGGGGGCTGGAAGGGATGGCCATGGGGCAGCATGGGGGCTCAGCCCCACAGAGGAGCAGCCCCGAAGACACCTCAGGCTTGCAGCCCTCCAGCGGCCTGGCCTCACCCCTCCCCCATATTCCTTCAACGAGATCAGAGTCCCCTGCCCCACAAAATGACAGCCTGGTGGGTGAGGCCAGGCGCAGCCTGATCCATGGCCTCGAACAGGGCCATCAACCATGCTTCAGACCCATCTGGGCCACAGGGACAGCAGTGGGGCTGCGGTGGACAGTGGCAGATGATGGCAGCCATGCTCCCAGTTCGGGGCAGAAGGCTGCTTTTAAATGTCAACATTGGCACTGCTGAGGAAGATTCAGACTGTTCCTTTCTCACTCTGGCTTTGTGTAGGCAGTATTTCTGTCACAGTATTTTATCCTGTGCTTACTTCTTTTTTTTTTCAGTATTCTTGTCTTCAACTGTGATCTGGTTCTGCTTTTGTATTTGCTGCCTTTGGGGCGTTTTTTAAGGTTTGCTGTTTTGTACAAGGCAGCATTTCCCTCTGCTTAGAGGAGATGGTGTAGCGTGACTGGAGAAAAGACTGGGGCTTAGTCAGGAATTGCAGAATTCTGCTTGTGAGACTCTCTGTGAGCTAAGATAAGCTTACGGGAGGACCATTATTGTTCCCCAAATACATTTTGTGTTTCAGCTACTTGCTGGCATCTTCTGTTTTAGAGTGTTCTATACAGACTGTTTGATTTCCTGTTCACACTGAAGTGCTGCTGCTTGTGTCACAGTTGTCTCTGCAAATACTAGAAACTTGAACCCCCCTGGGATATCTTTACAAGCTGCCACTACTATTCCCCTGCAAATACCTGCAGTATTCAGATTATATCTTGCCATAAGTTATGCCATGAGTACCTCTGAGGGAAGCTTTATGAAGATAAATATAAAATGGTAAATGAACAGGGCTAGTAGCTGAAGTACTCTACATGTAAAACTGCATTTTTGTTCTCTTTCAGCCATACTCTTAGAAGACAGAAATTCCAGTGAGTCTACCTGGAAGAACAAAATTTCTATATCTACCCTAAACACTCCAGAGCCAGCAATGATCCATGAGCCTTTAGTTGGCAGCCAGAAAAGGAAAGCAAGGAAAACTAAGATCACACATCTTGTCCGAACAGCAGATGGTCGAGTGTCACCAGCAGGAGGGACACTGGGTAAGGAAATTGGAGCTTAAACTTTGTTAGAACTGAATGGTTGGAGAAGGTTTTGGAGTATGAGTAACCTATCAGGGAAGCATTTTTCACTTAGCTTGGTTTTGTACCTGATCAGAAAGGTCACTCTTTAAAATACAGGTATCAATCAAGTGGGAAATCAAGAGAGTCCACAATGGCCAACTTTTTTGGTTTGAATTTCCAAATCTGTATTGTCTCCCTGGCTATTTCTCTCCGAGAGCTAAGAGTTGATACAGAGAGAAATGGAAAACAGTTACCTTTCATATTCCAGTCCAGCACAGAAATTACACTGCACCTAGATAAAGGATGTAAAAATTAATTCCATAATCCAACAGTCAATGCCACAGTCCTTGCACGAGTCCTCTGCAGTTTAGATAATCTTTCAGGACTTCTGTATCTCAAATGTATCCAAAAGCTCTCTTGCCTGAAATAAAAGATCAAACCCATTTAAACGCAAAATCAGTGAAGTGCTTCATAGACCTTAGTGCTGTGCTTTTGCCAATTGCTTCAGTCAGAAGAGGTTGCAATATGAATCAGATTACAGTTACAAAATCTGAGTTCTAAAGGTAAAGATTCTGTTAACGCTAGACTAGTCAGTATATTGATGGGCTGCTGTGGATTTAAGGGCTAGATTTGCAAGCTTAACTTTATTTAATTTCAGAGGAGAAGCCAAAAGAGCTGCCACAAAGTACTCTTCAAAAAACATCCAGTGGAGAAACAGATTGCAACAGTGAATGCTCTAGAAATGCAGAGACGGAAGAAAATCATAGTATTACATCAGATATGCCAGCAGTGTCTGCATTTTTTAGCTTAGCTGCTCTGGCAGAAGTAGCAGCCATGGAAAATGTACACAGGTATGGTTTTCTTTTCCCCTTATAGTCTGAGTACTATGTGGCCACCAGCTTCTTTAGAAAGCATTTGAATTGCAGACTGTTTCACTTGGCCTGTGTTTCCTCTTCCTCACCTTTCTGTGAATGTCTCTTTTAATGCCACTTGCTTAGTAGCAGTCTTCACCTAAATGACAATATAACCTGGTTTAGTAGTCAATAAAATGATCCTCCTCGGTAAGCTTGCTTACCAATTCTTGTATATAAACAGGTTCATACGCTTCTTGAGATCCTAGTGATTGAGGGTTTCTAATGATCAGATGACATTTGTCAGAAAATAGCAGATTTAAGTAGCTGTTGCATGGTTGTTTGCATTTTTCAGGGTATAAAATTTCCTGTAACTTCAGCCCAAGCTTTTATGCTGAACATGGCTGAAGGAACCTAACGTTATTTTTACTCTTGTGCTTTGCTGTGTAGGAGGCAAAGTATCTGCAGAATGGCATGGGCCAGAAAAACTAGGTGATGGAAAGCCTCATTAGTTTGGGCTGGTCCTCTGCTACTGAGTTACCATCCATACAGATAAGGTGGAAAACACACAGGTTGCTTAGGGCTGTTGCATCAGTTCAGCATGGTCAGATCCTGCTTGCTAGAGCTCTGATGGGAAGAAACCAATGACAGCAAATCCTCCTTGGCTCTTATTATCCAGTGTTGTTCTTTGATGCCACAGCTTATTGGAGATCTCTACAGTTGATCTCGTGGCCCCATCAACCCACCTAGTCCTGTGTGTTAAAGCTGAGCATTAAACATTGAAAAGCCTTTTTAGAAGCACAGGGTCCCTGCAAGAAAGTAAGTCAGGTGAAGCCAGCCTGCTAACTTCTTCTCTGCAGAAGCTTTTGCCTTGCTTATGCAACATTGTTTTGGGTGAGATGTATTTTCACACTGCAGTCAGCCTGGCCTTTCCTTCCAGCTTTGCAAAACAAGTGTCTGCTGTCAAGACAGCAAAAGGCTGAACTCACTTCTGTCATCTTCTGTAGTCAGGAGCCACAAAGTGAGATTTGGTGAAGTGCTTTGCTAAGCTTGGCTCTCACACCCTTGTGGTTTCATTGATTTCTATTAATGCTGACCAGAATTGCTGAAGAGTAACAGGATTTGCTTTGCTGTGGTTGTTCTGCCTTTGTTCCTCTCAGAGTTCTTGTCCTCCTCCTCTTGATCCTATTGAAGTGAGCTAATGTTTGGGTCTGTAACCTTCTGTTGGGGTGTTTCTTTCTTACTCCCACCTTTTGTCGTCTCATTGTGCATCTAGAGCATCGCAGCACCTTCCATGATGCCTGAAAACACCAAACTGTGACAAATGCCCTGCAACTGTTGCACATTCCAACTTGTAATTGCCCATGGGGAGGGAGTGGGGGGGATGACACAGGGGAGGTCTCTTTCCCAGTACAGACTTAGCCATGTCTCTCCCATACTTGGCAAACAGAAGTCAAAACAGAAACAGAAATCTCATGGGCTAGATGTTTCTCCATTTTCCACTCCGTCAACTGTTATCTTTTGCAACTCACTTCTTTATTTGTATGAGAAGAATAGCATTAGAGGTTTGCTTGATGTGTTTCTTAGTGTCTGACTTCAATAATTAAATAATTTCAAGAGCTTTGAGCCATGGAAGCCAAAAAACTTCTTAACTGTAATTAGTAGAAGCGTAGTTTTTGTGTGAAGGCTTCTGTTTAGCTTTGTTTACCTTGTGCATGCCCCAGTTAAGTGCTGTGAGCTTGAGCTGGATTTCGTGCCGAGGCCACTTCATTGCACTCCAGTTGTGTAAAGCACGTTGGTACCTCTGTTTATGCTGGGGACTTAGCTGTGCCAGAGTGAGGTGAAGTGGCCCTTGTGTAAATAAGAAGTGGGCCCCAGATTTTCATTGCTGCAAATGACACATACTGTAGCAAAAATAGAACCTGACTTGTGAGATTAGATAACAGCCGGTGACATGCTTTGTGTATGTATTTTAAAAGACAAGCTGCAAAGGAGCTCTCCCAAGTCCATCTGCTACAATGACTGATTTCCAGCACATAATTCTGGTGCAGTTTATTTTTACAATACCCTGTGCCAGAGAATCATTTGTAAATTAACACTGAGGTAGTAACGAAAGAGATGTTGTGCTGGCCTCATGAAGTGTTAAGTCATGAAACTTGGAGAAATCCCAATATGCAACTCTGCTGCTGAGTATATTTCCATATTGCTTAAAAACTGGCTATTGACTCACATTAACATGATACATGCCTCTGTGCATTTACCTTCTTTCACCACACTTTAGCTAACTCTCTGCTTCTGAGGGCTGAAGCCACTTCTTACAAACTGAGTAATGGCACCTGTGCGCTCTTAACTTACTCTTCAGCCCTGCGTGTTGTGTAGTCAAATACCATCATGTCTTGGTTTGGCCTGGCTGCACTGTGTTGCAGGTTGTCCTCAGGGCATTGTGTTACTGTTTCAGGAACACCTCTAAAGAGAACCTGTACTAGCAGGATGTGGACATCTGTAGCAACAGGGAGCTGTGGTGCTGTAATGTCACAACCGTATCATGTGCTGCTTTCCAGGCTTTCTGGTCTGATAAAAGCACCTCCTGTGCTCCAAATAATGACGGGTGGCTTTTCTTTTCTTGTTTTGCAGAAGTCAGAGGGCCACACCTCTCCCACATGATGGACAGCCAAATGAAATGTCTCAGGCTCCAGTGCTTATTTCCTGCGCTGACCAGTGAAGCTCCACTTTATTGTAAAACATTGTGCTTTACCTAATATCCTAGCCTTGTCTTTACCAAGGGAAGCTAGTCAGTCCATATGATGGAAACTATAGACTGCAAGCAAGTGCTTATTGCTCTGAGTGGCCCAGAAGTCACTGGAAGCCAGGCGTTAGCAATTGGGCCAGGTCCTCAAATCGGAACCCAGTATGTAGGAGGGTGATATTAATTGTCTATTAATGAACAGAAATGGAATGATCCTAGAGCTTGCTTTCTATTGAAGGCTTTTAAACAGTAAATAGGTGGTTGGTGTGAAAAAGGCTGCCTTTACTGTTAGCTCACACAGCATCTCTTCTACCAACTAGAGAGTATGGCAACTAGTTTCGTATAATACCTAGTTATTCTAAATGAAAATAAATAAAAAACAACAACAACAAAAAAAAAAAAACAACAACAAAAACACTGACGCACTGCACTAGTTATTATTAGATATTCTTAGTCATTTTTGTACATGAAGATTTAAGTTCTAAGATGGTTTATATTAATAGGTTATGCCTACGTTTATATTGTAGAATGAATTTAAAACCTGTTCCAGAGAACTCAAGGCAGCCTGGACAGATGTACCATTGTTAGCGGTGTTTGGGCAGCCATGTGGTCCAGATGTTCTGCACTTTTATATTTGCCACCGGAGTGGTAGAGTTTACTGGGAAAAATTCTGACAGGCTATGTTTGGGTTTGTTTCTTTTTAATTTAGCTTTCAATAACCAGGATGATGTGCATTAGAAAAAGGAGTGGTGTATGGAAAAGAAAATACTGCAGATAATTGACTTGTCTTTCATGCCTTGAAGGGTTCCTTTATTTTTGCATAGATATCTGAGCAACTTGGTGAAACTTTCCTGTAAACAAAAAGTACTGCAAATGCTTCTTTCAAAAGTGACCTTAGTATTATTTCACTGTTCTGAAAAACCTAAACCCGTGACTTTTCGATATACATGTACACCAATACACATACTTTTTACATTTTACAGACACTGGCATTGTTGTAGTTACTATGTACAGTCCAAATCAGCTTCAGAGTTTGCATAAAGGGCCAATTAGAGTTTGTGTTGGTAAAGTGGCAAGTTGTATATGGACAGACTACAACCGAAGAGTAACATTTGACTGAATTCAGACTACCAAACAGATCCATCTGCCAGTTTCTGTCTTTGCTTGTGTTGAATTTTTGTGTTTTGCTCTCACGAATACATCCCCAAAGCAGGCCAAGTGTATCACTTGGCCTGGGTTTTTTTTTTTGCTATCTTGACTTCTACCATTGTATAACCAAGCATTGATTCCTACCAATAGATGCAAAATGATCACTAGTAATTGATCTAAAGCTACAAATTCAACAGGGTACTTCTTCTATAGCACAAGATGTTTCCCTACTTTTTGCATTGTAGCACAACAATTTACCAAATTGGACTCCAGCAATAATTTTCTATTAGTCTTCGTCATACCGGCTGAACTTTTGATAGTATTAGATTGAGTTTGAAGTTCTTTGAATTAAATCTTTAAATGACGAGAGTTTACATCATTCTATCAGGCATTCTTATTTATACTTGATGAATTGATAATGTGTTTTGGTGTTATTTTGTAACTAATTTGATGTAATAGCCATACGGACAGTAAGTCTATTAATGCTCGCTAGGTTTAGCCTTTCATTGTAGTTAAGTGAAAGTCTTTGGTTCAGTGTCGGGAAACAATATACAACATACCACACGAGTTGTAACAAAGGATTAAAGGTCTGACAAAAGGCAGGTAGCTGGGCAGGTGTCGCTGAAACAGCACAAGGATGCATGTGTTGGAAGGAGAGAAGAACAACAAAATTTACGAGCCACTGAGTCAGTGAAAAGGCTTTTTAAAAATTCAGGTGAATATGTGACTAAGAGCCCCTAGAATGCCATTGCAGCCTATGGCAGTATTTTTAATAAGATTTTATTAAAGTTTTATAAGTTATTTTAACAAGACAGGAAAAAACTTCTAAGACTTAAAACTGCTGGGTCACAGCAAGGTGGCTGTTGGGAGTTTTGGACCACTTTATAATTAGCTGAAATCCAAATATGTTACAGTGCAGGCCGTTCACCTTGACAATGGTACTAACTTATTTCTCTAGAAACCTTTAGAGTAGATATATTTTTGTCAAAGCACCCCATCCTTCCTCGATTTAAATTTCAATATTGTTCCTGAAGATATTTCTGTATATTAATGGTACCTTTTTTAAAAGAAACAGAAAATTACTTTTTTCTATATGAATTAATATCTTACTTGATCTGCTTTTCCTTGACTTTCCCTTAGAGAGGGGGTAGGGTTGGGTCAGTTTACTGGATATGACTGTTTTCAGATACTTATAAACCTTTTTGTAGATATGCTTAATTTTTAAGCGATTAGGCACTGAGAGTAGCAGAAATCCTGCAAAGCTTTATAGTTCACTAGGCATTTGCCTTTGTTGGTTCTCTGAGTGATGTCTTGATTTCAGTAGCTAGAATTTTCCCTGAATCTACTAGAAGGGGTATCAGTATTTTCAGGTAACAAAGTCTGTTAGCACAACAAAATTTTCAGACCAATATCTTACTGTATTGGGGTTGGGTTTTTTCCTTGTTTGTTTTGTTTTAATTTTTATTAATTTCAGCTGCTTTCATTTTGGAAAATCTTATTGCTATTGTGTGTACTTCAGTATACCAGCAAACACTGTTACCCGTTAACACATTGTCCACAAATGCCTCTAGAGAAGAAATTGTTGCACCTTATGTATATCTCAAGCAAACCAAAATATGATGCTTTTCTGCTTTGTTTATTCTGAATATGTTGTATCATACTTTACTGAACCCATTTTAACTTAGCTAAAGCTATCAATATTTATGCATTTCACATTATTTTCTGGATCTGAACCTGTGTATAAATCTTTCTTTAAAAAAAAAGAAAAGCATTTACCGTAGTTGTCCTCTGTGACTTATCCATGGGAGGGGGGAATCTTGTCTCAAGTGTAAAATGCAGTACTGTCCCAGTTTTCCTCGGCTTTTATTTATTTAGTGATCTTTGATATTTCGTACATAGATAGTTTTGAGGTATACAAAGTACATTGTTGTAGCTGGAGCTACAGATCTAAGCAGCTGGGAGAAAATTACTGTAATGTCTTCTTAATTGTTCTAGTACTGTATACAAGTATGGGAAAAGTGTTCTGCAGAACATTTGAGATGCAGATTCTTATCCCCACAGTAGGTTATTTTCCAGATATTAGACCAAATCAGTCAGAACGTGATGATCTTAAAGGTCTAAAGATCAGCCTAAATGATTCTATGATTTAAAAACACCTATGGAGATTACTTAATGCTCTGCTTATGGCAGTAACTACCCCTGGAATGTGCTGTGATTTCAGAAATAGAATATATTTATTTAAGATGATTGAATGCTCTTTTATACTAATACAGTATCCCAAAGTCATGAATAAGAGACTTCTTGGTAGTTTGGGTTTCTATTTATAGCATTGGTGCATGACTTTTGAAATTAAAGTGATAAGCGCTGTTGGAAAGGAACACAGGAACAAGGGACTGATAGAAGTGTGTGAACTTGTGGTGTTTAAATTCTGGCTTTGGTCTTTATTGTTTGGGTGAAAGCTGCCTTTGTAGTACATGGCTGAAGAGCAAGCACTCTGCAGATTGTATCGAGTAGAAACCCAGGAGACTTGTAACTTACATCAGAATGAGGGAATGCCTTATTGTTTGGATGCTGTCTTTTGGAACAGGATATTAAATTGAAGCAGTTTTCATTTCCACTGCCTGTTTAGCTACTGCATGGAACAGAGTGAAGGCAACAGTTGTAGACGTGGGACAGCTGAGAGAAGATGAAAGGAAAGCTGGCCTTTGTTCTCGGTATGGCAAAGTTATGGCAACAGTGGGAAATTAGGGAAAAAGATGTATATATATATGTGTGTGTATGTGTGTGTGAGCGTGCGCCTGGGTGTGTACGTTGGGCAAGAAAAATGTAAGAAAAAAACAAAACCATGATGGGTCTACAAGAGACTACAGTGTGTGTTGACCCTTTGAGTGCACTCCCTGTTTTTTTTTTGAATGCTGAGTCTAATGGCTACCTCTCCTAAAAGACTACTTTCGTTATCTTCCATTTGCTTTCAAGCTCGATTGTGTAATCTTTTCAGCCATTGATACCATTTGTATATTGCTGTGTGCTTTACTTCCCAAGAGCAACGTTTATATAGTGCAGATGACTTAAAGGCTGACTCTATGGTGGTAGCCAAACGATGTTACTGGAGCCTTTTTCTTTAACCTCTGCCATAGTCATAGGGGTTGCAGGACATGGGTCTGCTGGCTGTAGTGGCTTCGGTGAGATCGGTTTTTGTAACAGCAGAAAAAGCAGTGCTTGTGGTGGGGTGGACTTCAGGTGTTGCCGGAGGTGACGCAGTAAGCCAAATGCTGCTCTTGAAACCGATTCTGTAGTTTACGTTTGCAGTCCTGACTTTGCAAGGAAACAGTATCTGTGCAACTTGTGTGTTGTATACCATATGTTATCTGTTGTTCGTTTACTGTGCTTTGATAGACTGTAGAGCTCCTGGGTATCTTTGCCATGTTTTTTTAATACTTGTGGCATTCTCCCTACCTTGTACATATTGTGGAATTGTCACCTAGAGCTGCCAGGATGCTGAGGCACTTCAGAACGCTGAGTGCCTTGAATGAGGCTGTGAAGGAGTAACTTGCCTCCTCCCCTGAATTCCTCCCCAATAAAAAGGCACAGTGAGGTTTATGATCTCACCTCAGTACTATTATAGTCATTTATATGCTCAGTATTTTCTACTGAATTGACAACTTTGAAGAAGCTTATGAGATGGACGTATTATTTTATGTTGCCCTACTAATGCTTCTAAGACAGAAATCTAGGAAGACTTAATGTGAGATCTCCACTCAGCAACTCGCCTAAGCTTACGCTGCAAACCATCCTCACTTGAGGGGCGGCATTTGCACTGTGACGGTGCAGGAGCCCCGATTATGGACCACTACACTCTTGGAGTTAAGCTTGGGCTTATGTGATGTTTCTGGGGGAGGCGCTTCATTGTGACCTAGGGCCCTCATTGACGTGGAATTTTAAAAGTGACAGCAAATGGCTTAACATTTATTGAGTTCTTCCAAAGAGTTATATTGTAGTTTCTGGGTCTTGACTGTTAGCATATACCAGCAGACCCACACTGAACTCTACTGGAAAACACCACACCTGTACAGGCTGACTAACCAGGCTTCTGAATGTAGTGTTCTGATCTACTCTTCTCACCCCTACAACTCAAACCTTATTTTCCTCCGCACACTACTACACTTGAATCGGTGGTTGAAGCTTTGAAGGTGACAAAAGCAAGCGAGGCGTACGTGTGTATGTGTCTGCATGTGTGTATATATGCATACACACACACACAGAGGAGTGCAGTGACTTGCAGCATGTTCTCTGTACAGAAGTGCTCCTGTGTTAGGCCATAAAACAACATGAGGTTTCTCAGATGGTAGTTTTCCAACTCTTGCTGGATTTCCGTCTCTTTCTTTCACATTGCGCCATAAGGTGCGATTTTCAAAAATCACACCTGAAAAAAATCACAGATCCTGCTGACCTGGATGCTACTCAAACCTTCTTTCTCAGCAGCACTTGCTTTTAATAACCAGTATCTGTTGACAGTTTTAACACAACTTACTTGCTGTGATCTTTCTTCCTAGAGCCAGTCCTTCAACTTCTGTTCTCACACGTAATTCCACTGAATTTTGACCCAGTGTTTGGCTTTATTCTCTCCAAAGCTTGGTGTAAACATGCCTTCATCTCCTCCATCAATGGTATAACAGAGCTACTGCCTTCTTAGAGACCTGTAGTTAAAAGTTGATAAGCACATTTATAGAATGTCATGCTTCCTTCAGAAACCTCTAATTTGATATTTTTAAGTGCACATGCTAAGTCATGTGTATAACATGCTAAAGTACATTAAACTGTGATAATGAAACTGAATGAAATATTTAATAAAATATTTGAAATATTTGATAAGGACCTTCAGATAGATTTCTTTATGTTCATTCTATTTTGGTTATATAGTGTGTGCCTGTAAACAGTTTCCCATTTAAAGCTAATGATTGCAAATAAATACTATTCAAATGGAGCTTCTTTTATACTTCACCTGCTTTACTACCAAATGATTGTTTACTTTAACATATGGCGGAGGTAGCAGTATTTGCAGAATTTATTTTTAGCTACAGAATGAATTTGTTGGCTTATTTACACTTAAAAAGAAACAAGCTCTTTTTCCACCTGAAAATGGAAGATGCCAAAACCCAGAGATGGATCCTCAGAACTGTAAGCTATAGTTTCCTGCCACAGCATCCATTCAACTTCTGCACAGTGACTGTACAGATGTCAGGTATTCTGCAAAGAACTTATGTCCATTTGTTCTTGCTTAAACTGCCCACGATGGGAGCTTCCATTTTACTTTTAAAAGTATCCTGAGCCTGGTTTCAGTGCTGTTGACATTGTTGGAAAGATCCATAGACTTGGGAGAGCAAGTGCCCCAGAATTCAGTGGATTTATGTCAGTAAAAAACGAGCTTGTGGGACAGAGAGAGCCAGGACTCAGTGCAGTTAGGTCGTGGGAGGAAAGTTTGCCTTTTCTCCTGAGCTTTCTGGGTATCCACTCTGTGTTTCTGGATTTTTTCTTCTTTGCACAATTGGGAAGCTCATTTATAGTCTGCGCAGGTATCAGAGAAGTCCTCTCACATGAAGAAGCCCTTGCTAATGTTTTCAGTCTTCGGACACTAAGAGAACATACTCAGAAATGGATTCTCTTCTAGAAATAAGTAGCAAGTGTCATCAGTGTCTGAACTTAAAGGTCCTCACTACTATGGAAATTTATTGCAACCAGGACTCTTCTGAGTGTGGATTTTACCCTCTTGAGGCTTGAAAAGCAGACTGGTGGGTCCCATGTATTCTCCTGTCTTTGGATGCTGGAAGCCTTCTTCCTTGCAGTGTATTTTTCTGATGACAGAAGACCCAAGTACCGACTTCGTGAAGCCAGTAGACACCAGTTGTTCACATGAGAGCAGAACTCCTGCGTCTCAGTCAAAAGCAGCAGAAAGGAAGCCATTAGGTTTGGTTTGGGGTTTTTTTTTTTAACTATGTGCCATTTACTCAGGGAAGAAGAAATGTATGCAATCTTGCACTGCCTTTACGGGGTATATGTCAGTATGTCTGCAAAGAAACACCAGGAATGAAAAAGCATCAGCATTAAAGGCCATGTAAAGGTCATACTTGGGGAAGAAGGAGAAAAGCTCTGATTCAGTGAGCAAAAAAAGCTGGAAGAAATCTTAAAAAATACCTGTTCTCTCAGTACAGTATGCCCAGCCAGGGCCATTGAAGACACTATTCTGTTTGGGGTTTTTTTGCCAAATCACCTTAAAACAATCATCTTCCTTCCTTGAACTCCCATCTTATCTCATCTGCTCTCATTTTGTTCTTCCAACAAAAGACCTGCTGAGTTCAGCTAACTCTTGGAGAATCTAGATCTGGTTTGTTACTCAGCTGTCAACTTGTGTTGCTTCTTGCAGCTGCATAGTGGTAACACTGACACTTTCTTAACTGTCAGGTAAGGTAAATTTCCACTAATATTTTTGGAGACATGCAGGGCAGAAAGGTATCCTCAAGAGCTGTGCTTCTGCCAGACACTCTCATGTTTTCCGCTTGATACCATTTATTGGGTCCTTCTCATTATTCATCGCAGAGATTTTTTAATGTGTGGCTAACCCTGCTTTCCAGCAGACGTTTTTTTTTTCCTACAGTGTGACAACATCGAGACACAAAGTATACTTGAGTATACCCTAACCATGCTATATAGCAGCTTGTGAAGCTGTCAGTTCTTCAGTAGGACACTAGCACTTTGTAACAAAATACAAGATGCGTTCCTCTATCTACTGCAAAGTTCTGTTTTGTTTTGTTTTCAGAAATAAAAGCTGTAAGATATAACACCTACCATCTACTCAGTGTCAGCTTTTTTGTGGACTACTCTTGGCACAGCAACAGTAAGAAATAGAGCTCTAACGGAGTTGCTCTTAAAATGTACGCTAGATTTCATCTAGGCTTCATTGGTTACTTACTGATGGGAGAAGATAACATTAGACCTCCAGGAGAAGTAAGCTAGCGCAAGGTGTAGCTGTCTAACCCCCAGCTGAAAGTCTGTTTGAAAATCCTTCCTCTGTAAAGTGATGCAAAAAGTTTGACATAGGGTAGCACTTCAGCCTCTGTCAACCTGTGAAACGAGAGGAATTAATTGAAACAAACCCAGAAATCAAACCAGCTGAGTCAGAATGTCAGGTTGAACACCAAAGTGTAATTTTCTGAATACAACCACCTAATACTTCAATCCACTGTGCATCATTTTGTGTATTGTGTTTGTTACCTTAGTGTTTGAATATGGAGGAATAGCATCAGTAGTGTCAAGTACATTTAGTGCAGTTTGCACACTGAGAGAAGGATGGTGTTGCCATCAAACACCCGGTTTAAGGAAAAAAAAAGGGGAAAGAAAAAAAAATGAGTTCTCGGGACGTACCCTTCTGATCCAGAAGAAGTATTTCGAGTACATCTTAAAGTTAGATATGAGGCCTGCTGAATGCTTCCCAGTCATGGCAGAGTATCAGGCTCCAGTCAGACCAACCTGAGCATCAGTTCCCTTCCTTCCAAGGCCTGGGTAGGTTTCCTTAATACCTGGTTAACACCTATGATCTCATTCAGGCTTTCCTATTATGAAAAAACTTTACTCCTAGATGTTTTCTTGAGTGGGATCCTTAAAACTATTTTGCTGCTGGAGGTCTTAAGACTCAGTAGCGTGTTCCCAAAAGTTCAAGGTCTATCACCTCAGATACCAACCTCAGAAAGTTTACCATCATGGGATATTTATTCTGATGGAGGCCCTCTGAATGCTGCTGTCTTATCACTGGATTAGTAAAATGACTTACCATCTTTCAGGAGTTATGGACAATGTGGAGGTCACATAGTCCCAATCTGTCAAGTACTGGAGTTTGGTGTCAGTGTCCAGTAACAGTGGCTGTTCCTGCAGCGCTAGCTCTGAACTCTGCACATCACGGTAAATCTGGGATCTTCAGGGAGTCTTTTCACCCTTCCAAAACTAGTGACTTGGATTCCGACAGCTTCCAGCACGTCACTGCCGCTAGCATAGATCAGGGTGATGGCATTTGAAGGAAGTTCATCGCATTTCTCTCTCTGACAGATAGATGGTTTCTTGTTACATTCTGAGACATTCCATCTGGTTTGGTCCTTGCTGGCTCAGTTAAAGACCTATTCTTGCCTATAGATGAACCTTTCAGGGCCTCCAGTTTTGGCATTTGCCATGAAGCAGGCAGGGCTCTGGCAGAGGGAGGCTCTTTTGCCACAAGCATCCCAACCTCTCCTCTTCAGGAGAGCAAAGTACACCAGTGCACAGCAGCTTTGTTCATGCAGTAGGGATCTCTTTGTGCCCACAGCTGCTTGGATACATTCTTGTGAAACAGAATGAAACAAACCCAGCAGGGAACTCGGCAGTGAAGCTGGGCCTCGATGAATGTCCAGGTTTCAGTAGGTGCTAGTTTGAAAGTGAGGGAGGTTATGTGTCTTCCTTAGTCAGAGCAGCTATGTAAATTGTGTGCTGAGATTGGCAGGTTCCAGCAACAAAGCTGGGTTTCCTTTTCTTTTGAAGAGCAGTGTTTTCTAATGGCAGTAAGGCGGCAGGGAAATTACCACCGCAGCACATGGACTGTTCTGTTGTCTTCAAGAGGTTCCAATTTCAAGAGCAAGGTTTGCCAACCAATCTTAAAAAAGAAAAAAAAAAAGAAGAGGAGAAATTGCAATTCTAGTTTGTGGCTTGGAAGGGATGCTGTGTTTTGCTTCAGCAGTGACTGTAATGATGATTTTTCAGCCAGACTTAATATGTGAGCTGCTTGAGGTGTGATGTGGTTCTGAGCCATCCCATTCGCTTCTAGATGACAGATGTATTTGGCACATGGAATAAGTGTTGCTGACAAGTGCTTCCCTGCTTGTATGTCATAAATAATACCAAGTGTTCATCATCATTTTAATCAGTGCTTAAGAAAATTCTTCCTGCTGTGTTTGAAGAAAACTTGCTTGGCTGGCAGGAGGCATAGTTTGACCCTGGAAAGTAATGGAGGGAAGCATTCACTGTGTGGCTGTCTAATGTAGGTAAAGAATGTTTTTCAAAACAGGTTTACTAGTAACTGTCTCTAGTATTACGTATTTAGCATATAATTAATTTAGTTCTGGAATCTTCTAAAGCGAAGATAACTACTTAAATTCAATGCAGAAATCTACACCAGCAAAGGAATCTCAGATAGCTGAAGGGTTGCTAAAGAATGCTGTATGCAAATGCTAGATCTTCCAAGATGTAGAATATAAAAGATGTATGATTGCAGACCTAGGAGCCAGGCTGTTGGCTGGAAGCAGCACAGGTTCGCAGTGTAATTGTGATGATTTGCACGAGGGGAAAACAAAAGAGTCTTTGGTTTAAACATTAGGACGGCTGTATTTAAACCCCATTTGATTCACTGAGTCCAACGCTTTGTTGTCAGCTCTGTGTGCTCTTGCCAGAGGGTGCTGGAGGGTTGCTGTGGCCGGAGGCACCACTGAAGTGCTGCTTGTCTTGAATGTTGGCTGTTTGTTGGTTTTCCGCAACTCAGCATTTTTTACCTTGCTCTGAAGGTGGTCACAGGTGCCTGGATCGGTTACAGCTGTGATATACTGCCACGGGCAGCAGCCCCACTGTAGATTTAAGGCAGTGAAGCAGTAACCAGCCACTCTCAAGGTCCTTCAGGCTTGCTTCCTTGGGATGGCCAAGTGCATTTAACTGCCTGCTTCAGGGGCCGGGATGTGAGGTTTATGGTGGCAGCACTGGCAAGCCAGAGGGAGTCACTGTGACGGGCTCCATTGCACTCAACGCTGCCAGAGCACAAGGGGAAGAGGCCATCTGTGCTCAGGTCACTGACAGCTTCGCTTGAGCCAGATGCTGGCAACAGCAGAAGTAAAGGGTGCTCATAAAGACTCCTTACAAAAGCGAAGCAGAATTTTACTCTGTTTCATCCACACACACGTAGCAGCAGGATCCATTCAGTCTTTTGTGATTGTATATACCATTTCCCTGCAATACACGACCTTGGCTGCCATGAGCTCTGACAGCTGCACTACTTACGCAGCGTGCACTGTGAACTTGGTTTCTTGTGAAAGGAAGTGTATATATGTGTGGTTTACAGATTTCTGTATCAACCTGATGGCAAAAGGTACCTGACATGCCTTGGTCATCACGTGGTTAGAAGATCAGTAATCTTCAGATTATCTCTAGGGCTGGGTCCTTCTTTTAACAATTTCAGACAGGTTGCCTACATGTAGATGCATTTTTGAAATAACTGATTGGTGAGATTTGTGCTCATGATACATGTTTCATGTGTGAGAACAATGAAAACACCATGATACATAGGAGTCAAAAGCAGTAGTTTCATATTTACAGACTCTCTTAATCTGCAACTAGCTTAAAAAAACGAGACAAAAAAAGTAGATGTGTGCTGTTCCATCTTGACAGAGTGATTCTGTCACTGACAGCCAAGAGCTGTCTGCAGGGATTTAAAAGCATCTTTAATAATGAGATAAAAATCTATTCTTAGAAAAAAATTCCTGGGCTTTTAGGCCGTTCAGAAAATACTGCCAAGTGCTTTGCAAGATGAGTAATTTTTTACTATTTTTTGAATAATAAAATTGCAAATACAGTTAGATTAACAGTCTACAAATAAACAGAAAATGGTGGATGTCATTCTTTAGATGCCACGCATTGCCTCAGGCCCAGATGGGAGCCCCTTGGCAGCACTGGCCTGCCACACATGGCAGTGCTTGTGGGAGGATGTGGTGGCATGTCTGGAATGTGCAGCTGACTTCCTTCGGCACCAAACCACCATTCCATAAATCTCAGACACTGGAAATACAGGACTGAAGTGGCCTAAGAGCTGTTTAAAAATAAGAACTGGTTGGGTTTTGTCACTTTAACCAAATTTACTATCCAACCAAAAATGCTTCCTATTTGATAGAAACAAATGTCTTTGCTGTATGGTTTTGCTTATATTGCTGAAAGTTGGACATGTTGAGCTTCACTTACTAGTTTCTCACCTTCCTTTCCTCTTCTCTGTTTTCTCAAGAGGCTAAAAATTTGATGGACATCAGCAGCAAATCATCCCACCAGTTTTCAGTGGGATGGGCCATGTCCCTCACCACCCAGAGCTGCTGCACAACTCTGAAAAACCCACATTATTTTTTCAATTAGTGGTATTTTAACAGCAATTTTCCCCAACTGTGGCAGTGCATAAAACACAGCTTCTGCAAAAAGACAGGCACAGGGAGGTGGGATTCCCCAGCAAAGTGGGTAGAGCAGCAATGTTTGGCTCCCTGGGCTCTCTTGCACCCCAGCTCTCTGCAGGAAAGCCCAAGCGAGTGCCAGTGTCAGGAACCCTGCAGGCTTTTGAAATATGATAAATTATTTCTTCCTCCTAACAGTTTATTGAAAATAAATTCAGGTTAGTGAGAAGTGATTCACAGTCTGTGGGGTTTTGGCCTGGTTCATTTTTTAGTGCATGGCTTGTTACAGCAACTAATATACCTTGAAGTCACATGCTTATTTTTTACACTTTTACAACAAACCCTAAATCCCCTTCAGCACTGCATAGTAGACCTCCAAGGTTTGCATTAACTCGTACTAAGCCTTAACTTGCAAAATGCAAACTCTTTCCTCATTTCTAAATTTCTTTTCTTAGAGGGGAAAGCAGTGTCCTCAGAAAATGAACTTTTCTTTCTCCATTACTACTGAAGAAACCACCAGATCAAATAAGCGTAGTAGTGGCTTTTCCAGTTCCCTTAGCCTCTCCTAAGCCAACAGGTACACAGGGGGGAAGCCTGCGGGATCCGGACCACGTTTACTTGAAGCATCGTTGCTTTCCCTCTGGAGGAAGCCCCCTGGCCACTGGGAAGCACGGTGCAGTAGCCCCGCTGCAGCTGAATGGATCGGATGGGGATGCAGCTGAAGGGTGGGGGCAGACCCGCTGCAGAAAGCTACAGTGAGAGTTGCACCTGCAGGAGTCATGTATCAAAGTAAGGGCTGTTGCTCTGCATGTCTTGCCCGTCAGTAAAATGTGGCTTTTAGTTTCTGTATCTTTCACCTGCTTGTGATTGAAAGCTGTCCTAGGTGCTTGGCGCGGCAGACCTTGTGTCGGGTGAGCAGTTCTCTGTGGGCTTGAGTTGTGGTCAGAGATGTCATGCAGACTGTAACAGCACTGGGTACTTGCCATTGCCATCTCCCTTTGTCTCCTTGAAATACTGTGGTGGTTGTCTCAAGGCCATGGTGTTATTCCTGATGCAAAGACATTTCTATCCTCGTAGTATTATTACTGGGCATTGATTTCATCAAGAAACATGAATTCAGGAAGGATGCCACAGACTTTCATAATGAAATGTGTCACTAGATGGTCTTCTTTCACTCGTGGAATTTATAAAAGGGGCAGAAATACTAATTTAGGGTGCAGACAAGCCAATAGGAAAGGGCAGCATCTCTATAAATCAAATTCTGCATTTTCTACTTGCATTTCTGTGGTGAGGACAGCACAGCAAGCTGCTAAAGTACCTGTTTACTGCAGAAATGGTGAATGGATGGATTCCCACAGCCACCCATAGGTGATCATGGCAGACTGGTGCTGCCACTGCTGCTGCTAAGTCCTTCAATTTCATGCAGCTTGATTGCCAATAGTGTTGTTATTAATATGTTGGGTTTATTAGTGGTGCACCATAAGCCACCTGAGAGGAGCTCAGTGTGTGAGGTCAGCTTTGGGCAATCATATCGTGTGAAATGCAATGTTGCAAATCATTGTCATAGTAGTGTTGGCATTTCTTAATCGGGTTTCATCTCAATGCTTGTGAGTCCCTGTTTAAAATGTCCTAGGCTCCTAGCTTGATTTTTTTGTGTTTTTATTTTCCTGAGCCAGAGTCGAGTTCCCTGTGAACCAGGTAAGCTTTTCGGCTACTTGTAGCAGATTTTAAAAAACAGGTGCTTTTTGATTTCTCAACCTGTACAAGCAAGAACCAGCAGAGGATATTTAAATTTAGATGCAGTGATTGACTTGAGTGTGGTGTTTACTTGCTTGTTATCAAGTTGCCAGTAGTTCTATAAACATTTTTCAAGGCTGGAGGAAAGCTTTCTGTGGTAGCTTTTGAAATGTTAGGGTGAACACTTGTCTGCATTCTTCTTCCTTTGCTACTCCCCCTTTTTTATTTTTTTCACGAGGACTGTAAAAGTAGACAGGCTTTTGATGGTTTGTGAGGAAGATGTAAGCTGACTCTTAACAGGATGTCTGATGAGCTTGTGCGTGTCCCTGGACAAAGAGCAAGCAAAGGCAGAAAACTGAGCAACCAGTCAGGATATTAAACACATCCTGGGTTGTGTCAGGATGAGATTTTGGCAGTGTTTACTTGGCACAGAGGCCCAGGGCCAAAAAAAGACTTGGAGACGTCAGCTAGAGAGTTTCTCTGCCCTAAGGGAGTTCAAGCTGTATTTATCACACACCTGATGGATTAAAAACCTTTAGTAGCAGAGAATCAATCATTTCCCCATGCCATTTTTTCCAGTGCTTGACTCTTTACTTTTTAAGGGTGGTTTATTCCCCCAGTGCCTAAGTACAAAATTTTGGGGTATAGAAGAAAAAGATGCTGTCCGCAAGAAAAAGATGGTGTCTGCAAAAGGTGTTAGAGAGAGAAGCATTTTGGCTGTTTTTATAAATGCTACCTTAGAAATAATGATCAGATCAAATCTGAGACAAGATTTTCAAGGGGTTTTCACCAGCCCTACTGTATTGCTAGCCACAGGACTTCTCCATGCCTTTGTAAATCTCTTCCTTCGAATGGTGTGTCAACAGTTAATAGCCATACCAGAGAGGTTCAAAGTGACCTTTCTCCTCATGCTGTGCTTTCTATCTAGCAGTTGCCTTTAAGTTTTTTTTACAGAATTCTGACAGTAAAAAAACAAACAAACAAAAAAACAAACTAAACAAACAAAACAAACAAACAAAAAAACACACAAAACCAACAACAAAAACACCACCATAAACCAAAACAACCCAGCTTGCCAGCTTTTTCCTTGGTACCCTTTTCAGACACTACGAGTCCATCACTAAAGCCATATTGCAAGGAGAAAACCAAAGGAGAAGAGCATCCATTTCATTAGGCAGCTCTTGCACCAGCCATGGCAAGAGGCTGGAGAGCCAGCAGGAGCTGAAACCTGCCCTCACTCTATAGCCATCCTCTCTAAGCTGCCTCCAGACTTGGAAACAGGCATTTGCTGGCTCCCCGCTGGTGGGATGCTGCTGGCGAAGCATTGCCTGTGCTTGCAGTTAGGTCCCTGCCTGGTGTCCAATCCATCCACTCCCCAGGAGATGTGAGAAAAGCTGCCCACAAGGGCATCAGCAGCTCAGGGACCAGGACATCCCTGGGTCTCTGCTTTGGGATAGAGACCCATGGCTCTACCATGTGATACTCTTTCCAGCTCCAAAACCAGGATAGGCGGAATAATTTTTAAACACTTAGGAGACTAATGGAGCAAGTCCAGTGTGTTGGCAAGAGCGGTGAGCTCCCTTGCTGGTGGTGCTCTCATTTTCCTGGGGCAATGCCACAGTTTGCCAGCGAGTCTCAGAAGGACAGACCGTTCTTTTCTCCACGCAGAATACCTATTACTGGGAACAGGCATCCAATGGGGAAGCAAAGGGGAGAGCATGGCACTCAAGCAATGAGTGTGATTGCCTTCATTATCTGCCCATCCCAGGCTATCAAGAAGCTCCCTGTCTGCACCCCAGTCGCTGCACCTTGGTGCGAGGGCAGGGTTTTGCTGTGCTCAGCAGAAGTTGTAGTCTTGCAAACCCTAACCTCTTCCTCACTGGTCCATGCAGTGGTCCTCAGTGGTCCATGCACTAGGCAAAGGTCATCCTGTCTGTGCCAGCATGCTGCTGGGACCTATTCTCAGTCCCACCAGGCCTGGTCTTCTGCACAGCCCCACACAGCTCAGAGGTGGGGTGGGAGCAATGGCAAAGTCCCTTGGCTCCAGCAGCAAGTGATGGCAGCCCCTTCTGCAATGCACAGCAGCCCCTTGTTGCCCCCACAGTGCCATGGCAGGGACTAGTGGCACTGCTGAGGGCTGCACAGGGTGCTGGAGTGCTGCCGAGCACGAGCCATACGTGTCCGTGGCTTTGTGACCCTAACAAGAAACAGCAGGAAGCAGCAGAAGTAGCTTTGTGACCCCAAGGGCCCCTTTAAGCCACTCCACGTGGTGGTACAGGCCCGGCCTCTGATACCCAGGGATGCACAACAAAGAAAAGCAGGGACTGTGTGCTGTGTTGAAGGGCTGAAATAAGTGATGCCATAGGCAGGGGACACAAAGCACTGTCCCCTACAGGTTCTTGCTCCAGGTGATGCCTGGCCCAGTTACAGGCATGGATATGGCAAGGACCACAGATGGGTGAGGGACCAAAGTCTGTTTAATTCCAATCTTAGTGGAATTAACCTTTGACAGAAACCAGTGCAACTGCATACCAACCAAAGGCTAACATTTTAAGGGTGATACCTCCACCGACAACCTCCTACAGTAGTTGGCAATCTCAGAGTGTTCAGAGGGTGAAGACTAAGTGGGTGCAACAGAGCAGTTCAGAAAATGAGACGTCCTCATCAACCCTGTAAGTGGAAGATGTGGCACTATAAAAGGGGAAATGAAGTGTGTGGAAGGGTTGAACTGATTTTCTCCAAGCCCCATAATCACCCTGGCAAGGATGGCCTAGCACTAGCAGTTTTGGCTCCTGGTTTCACACCCAAGCTATGAAATACAGTGGATGCCAATCAAATTGCACTTCAGCTGCAAATCAACAGCAGTCTTTGGGCTTTCACAATGGATATCATCTTTAGCAGTGCCTGGAGAAGGAAAAGTGTTTTCCTCTTTGTTTCACAGTTTCTGTCCTGCTCTGATAGACTCTTACTCCCTTGTGCTCCCTCTGATTTCCTCACTCTTGCTTAGCCCTAGCAGGATATCCAGGATAAGCAAAGTTATGCTGCAGGAGAGTCAAAAGGATGCCCTTTGCAGCAGATCAACTGCAGCATGACTTCCAAATTCCACCCTTTTCCTTGGTAGTCAAAAATACACAAGAGTAAGTATGAATCCTTAGTTGATTTAATATCCAATGTAAATGCTTCTCAAAATTTGCCTTTTTTTTCTTCTTTTTCTTCTACCCAGCATAGCAGGGAGCTTCTTCCTGTCTTTTGCCTGCTGTTGAGTATTAGCATGGGCTTTGAGTCCTGTAGAGCTGAACAGGAATTACCAACACAATTGAAAAGTGATACTGATCCTGTAACCCTTGAAGGCACAACATTCTTACCAAAGCACACACACTCACAAAAGGGGCATTTCCCTTCTGTAGTGCTCGCACATCCATCTGTGTAACACCAAGAGTTAAAGCCAGGTCCAGATATATAAATCAGATGATGAAGTAAAACAGTGTGGCGGTGCAGGGAGTGACTGAAACAGCAAAGTGGTTTTCCCAATATAGGCAGAGGAATTTACATCGTGCACCATACAGGTCAGCTTCTAGCTTTTGTGTGCCTCTCTTCTTGCAATACTTACCTGCCTGCTCTGGATGGGCACCTGGATGAGACAGAGGAGGATACCTGCTGCTTGGATAGCTAAGATTGCTTCTGAGGTCACTGAAATACCAGGAATTTTCTAGCTTTACTATTCTGTAAGCAAAGTTGCAGAGGGCAATGCTGAATTCAGCGAGGATGTGTTTGTCTGGCCAAATGCTAATGGCAAGTGTGCTTTGAAATATAGTCCATCCTTCATTCTCTCATACTCCAAAATACATTCTGTTTCAGCAGGGTGTCCTTCTTGAAGACACTAATTTTTATGCTCCCCTAGCAAAACCTCAGAATTATTATGAGAAACGGTTCATTTATCGCCACACTTTTCTCGATACATGTTTTGCGATACCCACAAAAGACAGATTCTGTCAAGGGTGTGTTGTATGCTTTTGGTCAGATGTTGGTGCTTGTACTGGAGATCATTTCTGCCCAGTGCCCTTTGCCAGGCCAGGTGTCCGGGGGAGAAGAGCAGTCCCTTGTGCTGTGCTGAGTCACACAGGCTGGATCCTGACTTGACAGGTTGGGAGGAAATGTTGGCAGGCTGTGAGGCACATGTGAAAATGGAGCTGACACCAGAAACATCCCTCCTGCCCCCCAGCCATCTCAAATCACCAGATTTTCTGCCCAGCTGGGACACTCCCTGTGCTTGTGCTGCTGTGGTTCAGGTCTTTCCTGGGTCTGAGCCACTTCGTGTAAGCCCCACTCCTCACCACCAGGGTGATACCCAAAGTAGAGCAGCTGCTTATCAGGGTGTCATCACTGATTTGGGAAGATGCTCCTAGAAACCCTTAAGGCAAGGAGTGCGTTAAGTGACTGTGTGTCATGAACAAAATAGATGTAGCACCTCATGAGCAGCAAAGCCTGGGGAGGGTTGGGCTGAGAGCAAAATGATGTCACTTACAAAAGGGGCCTTTGTCCTTCAATCCCTCTTTTTAGTAGAAAATCCCACCATAAAAGGTGCTGCCTGTCTCTACATCTATGATCCTGCTTTACTTTTGCGAGTGGACCCCCAGATGTAACCAGGGAATATACTGGAAACAGGTGGCACAAAAGGCACTCTTAATCTCACCGAGTCCTAACCGTGTCCCCAGCAAATGTTTCTCCCTTCCCTGTCCCCTGGTTGGTGGCTTGGACTTGGCTCTGGGGCAGCAGCAACAGGCAGCGCTCTGCTGCCTGCCAGCCTGCCAGCTGTGGGGAGTGCAAGGCAGAAATAGCCCAGCTGGAGATCTGGCCTAGAATGTATTAAAAGCATTTCCTCAAATAGTTTGGTTTAATTTTAATGTCACATTTAATAGCCCTCAGGACACTGGCTGTGAGAGCAAAGGACTGTGCCCTGAAAATAAAGTAGGATGGATGGGTGGATGCTGTGTGAAGGAGTGCTGAGAGTTTGCTGTGCAGTGCGAGGTATCACATCTTCCTTAGAGAGAGGAGCCCTTGCATTGTGCTTTGAACAACACGGAGGGTTTGGCAGGGGAAGCACTTTGAGAAATATTCTTTTTTAGATTAAACAACAAAACTCTGCATGCACATACAGACTAGATCTTCATAACACCACCAGGCTTTGACAGTGTACTGCAGCATTATTGCTATTTATAATCAACAGTTACTAACACTATAATCCAGTAAACTTAGCGGTTGCAGTTACAGCAACATAAATAGCAATGCTGATGACTAAAGGTGTCGCTGTCAATGCGGGTGGCAGCTCTAGCATGAGGAAGAGATTTGGAGGGGAGATATCGGAAGTTGATATGCAAGCTTGGGTCTGCTAGTCTTTTATATACCATTTTTAATATACTTCCTGAAATGAAGCTTCAGAAAGGTACACTGCCTCTTTAAAATTAGTCTAGGAACTACAGGTAGTTCACATTATTTTTAAAATAATAAATCTCTATATATATCTATATTAAAATATATATGTATACATAAGTTGGCTAGCCTACCTTGTGGAAAGGCTGCAGCTAAACTAAGTCTGAGCTAATATTGTATTACCATGGTCTTCTGGTTTGTAGATAGCCCTTCCTTATAGATGAGGTTCTGTTCTTGCTCCACAGAAGGTGCCTGTGTATATAACTCCTTTGTATTGCTTTCTGCAGAGTCCCTTATATATTTCTTACTACTAATGCTGTGTAGAAAAGGAAATCCAGAGATTTTACTACTGATAATTAACCATATAATGGCCATTAGCAAAATAAAGATTTAGTTGTTTGGGAAACAGATTATTTATATTGTGTATGGTTTATTGCCTGATAACTTGTTTGGTGACTGGATATTATTTTCCTTCTCCTGGTCCTTTTCTGCTTTTTCCAGCTATGGTGTTTACTCCTCACTTTGATTATCTAGCAGGCAATAAAGTATATTGTATGTTTTGAAGCCAAGCGGTGTGCTTCTTAATTGTCCATTAGGGGGGAGTCATTGTTGGTGGAGGCTGGATGGAGGAGTTGCAGCTGCTGCCTGGCAGGAGGAGAGCTCTCCCACCACGGCTGGCACCTCTCCCATGGCAGCTTCTTGACAAGGCAGGGCCCAGGCAAGCACCCAAGATGAAAAACTGGTGTTTCCTACTGAAAAGGAAGAAGCTGCAAGCAGAAGCAGTCATAGCCTTGCTTCCTAGACATCCTGAAGGACATGAGGAGACCGTGTGAACATAGAAGAATTGCTACTTATTTTCTCATTTCACACAAACCTTTTTACTCCTCCAACAGACAGCGGTGGCAGTGGCAGGTACCATCCCTGTCACTGGCAGCTTCTGACTCTCCCAACAGCCTGGTGCCCCAGTGATTTTGGGTCTTACCCCAAGGCCTGGACATCAACACGGCACTGCAGGCAAGCAGGAGCAGGGGCACTCCGTGCTTTCCCGTACGCAAGGCACCATCCGCCATCCTCAGCAGCTATGTGCCCAGGCAGCCTGTGCCCAAACGCTGCTCCCAGGAGTGCTCATGCACATGCCAAATTGCCTGAACTTACTTGGTCTGCTTTTCTGGGCTTTTATTGCTTTGGTTGTTTGGGTTTTGGTTTGTTTTTTTTTGGTTAGTTGATTGGTTTGGGGGGGGGGGGGTTGTTTGTTTGGTTTTAATGGGGAGTCAAGTTCTGCATGGCAATTTCTCTCCCGCCTGACATCTGTGGGGGGTATTTCTCTGCATTCCAAAAATTTCATTCTCAAACATGACTAGTGGGAGGATGCCAGTTGCTGTGTTTGCAGGAGGAGCACATCTTTCTCTGTTCCCTTCCACTGCTGTTACTGCTCAGACATCACCTGTCACCTCCTGAGGGGACACACAGCATCACCCTGTACCTTGTCCTCCTCTCAGCAGAAGACAGCAGCCTTAGTGCAGCACAGGAGGAGCTGCAATCAGGTTGCTCACCTGATGAAGCTGGTCCTTCTCTGGGAGCCGGGTTGTGGGCACACAGCCTGCTCCTGTGTGGGAGAACAGAGTGTAAGAGAGCAAAGCCACATCCCTCTGAATCTCATAAAAACGAACAGCATTGGCATCTGGGGAAACAACACTCTTAAAAAAACTTCAGCCTTCATCCATCAACACCATTTTATGGTGTTTCCTTTTCACTGTTCCACCAGGAAGTGGAATTTGAAATGGTGGCACTGCCTGTGCAGCAAAGCTTCCCAAAAAGCAGTCAAAACCTCTTCTTCGCATGTCAATAGCATTTTTTACTTCAGTTCTGACCTTCACCTATTTTTCTGGTTTTTGCATGGTTGCATGTGTGCATATTCCACATAGGTACACATGGAGGGACACATGAAAAAAACCGTAGCCCATACTCACTAGTAATTTAAAATAATCCCTTTGCTCTCTGGATACTGATGCTCTAAATGGTGGCAGTTGTGAAAGTGACAGTATTTTTACAATTTTGCATTGGCGTGGCCCTGCTCGGGCTCCTGCCTGAGCACCACTCTGGTCCCTGCCTTGCAAGGTGGGTTTCCCTGAGGGCCCGGGCATGGCAGAGGCTGCTACACAGACCCCCCCATGGCCCCTGTGACCAGTCAGGAAGCAGTGAAAGGGCCCACATGTGCTCCACTGGGCAAAGACCTACTGCTCACCAAGGAGTGACAGCGAGCCCTGATGACAAGGTTACAGACGTGACCTGCAGAACCATTGGGCAGGGACTCCAGCCTTGCTGCTGTCCTGACAGTGGGGGGACATGCAGGGTCATGGCCAGAGCTGTGCTGCATGTCCAGGGTCTGATCCCTGCCAGTGGGTCAGGTTGTACCCCCACATGCAGCCTGGAGCACCCCAAATCCATCTGGAGTGAGAGGAGCAAGCTGCTGCCTCCATCCTAACTGAGCAGCTTCCCCCCAAGCTGCATGTGAGTGATAGACAGCCCTGGGTGGGGGTCAGAAAGGGTCCCAAAGGTGCCTTTGGCATCACAGAGGGGCACTGGGAAGCCAGGCCCATGGTGAGGCATGCCCCGTGGCTGCTGGCAGGGGGACAGAGGGGCTCCTCACCAGTCTGGGTTTGAGGTTAGGATGCAGAGGCAAGGGGGATCCAGCTTCATTTTACGTGGTTGTAATCAAAGGGATCAGCAAGTCAGAAAAAAAAAACCAATTCATTTCTGAGCTGTCCTTTCCTTGTTTAGAAACAGGGGTGACATCTTGAACAGCACAAACCTCCAGTTTGGTCCTCTACCATATGCCCTCTGACATCCTTTCTGCTGGGAAAAAAGTGCTTTTTTGTGTGTTAATAAAAGTATATAGGGGATTATTCCATTTGTTTCAATGCCAACAAAGAAGACGAACCAGAGGCTCGCATCAGGGAAATGCACAGCTTCATCTTGCTGTGTTTGCTGCATTGAGGGGGAAAAGCAGGAGTAAAATCACTTTCTAAGCAATGGGGCTTCTCCCTTGGACTGTAGCCCCCTAAAACACTTCTCTTGTGTCCTCAGATGCCTGTGCCAGGACTCAGCCTTACTTGCATGTCCCAGCTGGAGAAAGTAGTTGGTAATGTAGGCAGCAGCAAAGCTGGTGGCTCTGAGTGGGTACAACAGCCCACAGCATCCATATTCAGCAACTAATGAGGGCTGCAGTAAAACCTCATTTATGAAGCATATTTTATATGCGTGTGTGTGTGTGTATTTTATTTTTTTCCTTTTTAAAATTGCTTATTATGGCATATCTATGATTGACAGTAATTTATTTTATTTTCCCCATAGTGCAAACTGGATCCAATGTGTGCTTTTTTTCCAGCATAAATGACATGTAAGAGGGGTTGCTGCAGGTACTTTGGGAGGTTAATGCCTTCCTCTCCAGATTAGTCTGTCAGTCACAGGGAGCATTTGTACAAGATGAATCTCACGTTCCTACTGGGCTTTGTGTCCAGCCCTGGGCAGCAGGTGCTTCCAGATTTGTGGAGGGAAGTCTTGGGTGTGCTCCAGGCTCCTCCAGAAGCTGGAGTTCAATAAACCCCATGTCTTCAGCCATGGACGGGAGCCTTTCTGTAATTTGTTTCACCACTTGGCGAACACCAGCTTACTGAAGCAAATGTCTTGCATCCCAGTGGACTATGGAGTGCTTTCAAGCTGCTTTGAAATCCAGCAAAAATCTGTGTGGACGTTCTTGCTTTGGCTGAAAGCAGAGTGCATCAGAGAGTGACCACAGACTCACAGAATAGTTTCATCTGGAAGAGACCTTCAAGATCAAGTCCAACCTTATTCCCAGCCCTATCAAAATCACTAAACCATGACCCTAAGCACAACATCCACCTGTCTCTTAAACACCTCCAAAGATGGTGACTCCACCACCTCCCTGGGCAGGCTGTTCCAATATCTTACAACCCTTTCAGTAAAGAAATTACCATATTTCCTCATGAGTCTAGTTGGGGATGGAGGCCCTCCCTGGCCTTTCTTTTATTGTTAATATGTTTATAGAACTGTTTCTTCTCGCATTCTACCTCTAAAGTCAGATTAACTTCTAGTTGAGCTTTCAACCTTCTAGTTATTTCTCTGCATGTCCTAACAACATTCTTATACTCATTATGAGTTGTCTGCCCCTTCTTCCAGAGGCCATAGAACCTCCTTTTTTTCCCTAATTTTGAGGCAAAGCTCCCTATTCAGCCAGGCTGGTCTTCTTTGCTGCCAGCTTATTTTACGGCACGTGGGGATGGCCTGCCCCTGCCCCTTTATGATTACCTTAAAAAAATGTCCAAGCTTCCTGGACTCCTACACCTTTCAGAACTGACTCCCAAGGGATACTATCGAGTGTCCTTCAAAACAAGCCCTACAGAAGTCCAAAGTGTCAGTATTGCTGCCCCCCCCTGCCCCCCCAACATCTCTAAGAACAGAGAATTTAATAATTTCTTGGTCACTGTTCCCCAGAGGCCATCCAACCCACCCCATCCTCCACCAGTCCTTCTCTGTTCACAAAGAGGTCCAGCAGGGCACCTTCCCTGGTCTGTTCACTTACCAGCTGTGTGAGGAAGGTGTCCCCTACACATTCTAGGGACCTCCTGGATTGTTCCCTCTCTGCTGTGTTGTATTTCCAGCAGATACCTGGGAAGTTGAAGTCCTCCATAAGAAAAACAGCAAGTGACTTCAAGATTTCTCCTAAGTGCTTACAGAATGTTTCATCTACCTCACTGCTCTGGCTGGGAGGTCAATAGCAGACACCCACAGCAATATCAGCTTTATTGGCCTTGCCCCTTAACCTGATCCCAACACTCTCAACCTCTTCATCACTGTACTTAAGTTCTGAGCATTCATAACAATTTCTAATATACAGGGCCACCCCATCACCTCTCCTTCCCTGTCTATCCCTCCTAAAGAGCTTGTAGCCATCGACTGTGGCACTCCAGCTGTGTGAGGCATCCCACCACATTTCTGTGATGGCCTGTCCTGGTTTGAGTGAGAACAGAACTAATTCTGTTCAGTAATTTTACTGTTCAGCTCAGTTCTTCTAACAGCACTGTCTGCAGTCAGCAGCCTGTTTTCCCAGGCAGTGTCTGCTGCTGGCAGTGATAACAGCCCATGGTCACAGTTACTGCCAAGGGTTGGTGTGCAGACCAAGGCCACTGCTGGATCTTGTGTACCACATTGGGGGGTGAAGAAAGTGAAAGGAGGCACCTGCAGGGAGGCGAGGACAGGGCAGGTGACCTCAAACTGACCAGTGAGGTGTCCAGCCCATATACATCACATTCGGTAGAAAGCAGAGGGATTCGAAGGGTCTATAGGGTTTTGCTTGTTAACTTGCTCGCTCGTCCTCTTTCTGGGGGCTCCCGGGCTCTTCTTCCCTCTTGGACTGCTTCCTCGGAGCATCCCAGGAGGACTCTGTCTGTTCTGCCTTTGATCCAAATCAGTGGGTTCCTGAATCTGGTACCGGAATCCAGCTCCTGAACACAGCTCCCATCTGCTTCAGGGCCCAGTCTGGAACATTCCCAGTGCCTGCTCCACAGCATCAGTGGTGACGGTGATGTCATTACCATCAGGGGGTTGGGTTCAATACTGGTTTTGTATATATTTGTACATATTCTATATTATTACTATTATTATCATCATTAAAGCTGTTCTAGTTTCCTTCTCTAATGGCTCAGTCTCTCTCCCTTATTCCCTTTCTCTTCCCCTTGGGGAGGGAGAGGGGTTAACAGAGAGCCTCTGTTACAGGTCTAAGGGGCTGCCCTGACCCTAAACTGTGACATGGCCACTATGTCATAGTTTTCCCGTTTCATCATGGCTTCAGGCTCATCCTGTCTGTTGCTCACACTCTGTGCACTGGTATAGATGCACTTCAGATCAGCTAATGATTCCAGCACCCTTTTGTGAGTGTGGGTTCCATTTCCTAACAGATGCTTCTCAGATGCTTCCCGGACTTCTAAAACATCAACAGCTGCCCTTACCTCTTCATTTCTCATTACATGCCTATCCCTTGTCTCCACTGAGAGGACAGAGCAAGAGTCCTCGCTATCACACCATCCTGTAGGCCCTGGCATGCTTCCCTTGGGCTTACTCATAGCAGGCCCAGTTATATCCCCCTTCCCCCTTCAAAACTAATTTAAAGGTCTACTAATGAGCCCTGCTAACTCCTGCCCCAGAACCCTTTTTTTTTTTGTGATGAGTCCCTTGGCTGTACCAACCCAACAGGTTATGGTCTTATTGGTCTGTGGATATGTGTCTGGCTGGATTATGGGGAGGTATCTTTACTTAAACCACCTAATTCAGGGGAAAAAAATGAACACTGTTTCAGCCCCCAAGCCCCAGGGCTCAGCTGTGTGAGCATTGTTGCAATTCATGGCTTTTCATCTGCCACAGAGGGGCCAGGTTGGACAAGGCCCTTGAGCCAGGGACCTGCACCCATGGCTTGTTTCTGACCCATGGCCATGCCAGCCAGGCTTCCTTCAAGCAGCAATAAAACCACTGTTGGTGGTTGGTGGTGAAATGCTTGCACCATTTGCATTTCTGCTCCCTGTTGGAAGATCACTAATGATACCAGGAGCTTTTTCTGTCACTTTAATGTTTATGGAAATGGCAGCTGCTGGGATGGAAACACCAGCACTCAGGTTTCCCAAGGCAAATCCCTTAAACCCCCAAGTCCCAGAAAGCGTTACATGGAGATGCAGCCTGGCTCTGTGTGCTGCCCTGGCACTGCAGCAGCTTTTCAGGGGGCTGACTGCAAGAGAAGGACAGGGCAACCCACCTGCCTGGCGTGCAGGTGCTGCTTCCTGTGAAAAGTGAACGAATTCCTTGTTGTCTGATAACCAAAGAGAAGCTTTGGTTGTGGGTCACTGAGCAATGGTGATACCCTCTCATTTAAAAATCAGGAAAAAAAATACATCTAGGCACTGCAGGCCATTCGGGGCAGAAATCCTCATCTTCATCCTCATCCTCCCCTTTACAGCATCTCATCAGCTTCCTATTGTTCATTCAGATAGATTTGAAGGCACACTTAGACTGGCACTTAATTGCTCATCTTAACGACATGAGCCTTTAATTAAAAGCCTGATTTTGCAAGGCACAGAGAGGAATCCTAAGTGGCAGCGCTCATGGATGTAAAATCCATGAGCAAGTGCTCATCTCTCCTTTTGGCTTCTCTGGTTTCCCTGTTGCTCACGAGCTTGTTTTTGACCACTTCACCTCAGAGATGGTCACCTTTGGTCAGGGGGCAGGCAGAGCAGAGCTGCCGTTGCTCTGGAGCCTGTAAATCATTTTGCCAGGGAGTCTGAAGCCCCCCTTGACATGAAAGCACAGCTACAAACCCCTAGACCTCTATCAATAGCCCTGTACTTGTCACCTGCCTGTTTCATTGCCCCACGATGCCTTGCAGGTTGCTCATTTGCCATTGTGTGTTTCACCGGGCGCTGTTAATGGTGGTGGTGGGTTGGATGTAAAAGCTGCAGCCGTACGGCAGGAAGGCAGCACACCGGGTGGCAGCGGAGGGGGTTTGGGTTCCTCTGGCATTGTCTCATTCCTTTTGCTCTCACTGCAGTGCCCTAAATGTGTGTGCAGTCAGTGGAGTTTCACCACATCAGAAACTGGCCTGGGACCCGGATTTGGTCTCTAAACCTGCAGATTATTTGTATAATTGAATAACAGCCACTAAAGATCATTTTAAAACCATGTCCTTTGAAGACTAATGGAAAATATTCATATGTATCTATGGGCAATATAATGAAACCTTTGTTTTGCATGTTACTGAAAAAAGTGGCATATTCATAACCCATAGACTTTTCAGGCAAATTTTCATTGCTAGAAAAGTCTGGATTAGCTGTATAATTGATTTGTCCTTTGGGGGCTGGGGTAAGGGTGATTCATCGATACAGCTTTAGCTAGGTGTCTAATGTCCTTTCCCCTTTCCCCTTTCCCCTTTCCCCTTTCCCCTTTCCCCTTTCCTTTCCTTTCCTTTCCTTTCCTTTCCTTTCCTTTCCTTTCCT
>JANHFX010028350.1:5937-20891 GCA_027560015.1 Chloroceryle amazona
TGGGGACTCCACCACTGCCCTGGGCAGCCTGGGCCAGGCCTGGACAACCCTTGCAAGGAAGACATTTTTCTTCACAGGTAATCTAAACTTCTCCTGGCAAGGAACTCTTCATTATAGGCCTGAAAAATCTTTGAGTAGCCTCTAAGTTATAATAAATACTTCAAAAATTCAAAATGATGAGCTGCTCCTCAGTCATATTCTCAGGGCTGTTTTATCTCCCAGTTGTCTTCAGGAGTAACAAGTAATTTAGTAACATCACTAACTGGGGACTACAGCGCAGGAATGCCTGGTATGGGGATATCCATCCTGCTGCTGAAGGCAGGGGATGTAGAACAAAAAAAATTCCAAGCAGGCCCCTTTCAGTAACCCAGAGGGGCATCATGGGGGTGTTTCAGCCAATTCTTTGGTGGACACCAACCCCTGCTCCAGCCCGGATAAATACTACTGGTGCAGCTCAGTCCAGAGGAGCAGTCTGATGTAGCCATGTATGGCTGCTCTGTGCTGCTTTTCCTCACCAGGCAGCACAGGTTTACTTTACAGCTTGGATTTCCAACAAGCAGCCAGCCAGGTTGATGGGCTCCCGTAGATGCACGTGCACCCACGTTCCCAGTGCTTATCGGGGAGGCACAGGGGCAAGGCAGTGTCTGTCCAGACAGGGGGTCCCGATAAGGAACTTTCTCATTCATAACAGCTCAGAAATCAGATAAACCCTAACTGCTGTGGGGCCACTGTTCTCAGGCATCCTGTTTTCCCATGCCCTGAGCAGCAGGAGTTCAATCCTGGCTTCGGTGGGGATCCAAGATGACCCCTGAACCCCTCAAACTTTCCTCCCCAGTAAGGCAGCACAGCTGGCTGGAGAAGCCAGGGGTCCCAAAGCTCTGGGCCCTGCCTGCGATGCTCAGATCTTTATTTGCTCCATTGGAAAAGTGGAAATAAGTTATTTTGTACAGGTTACCACTCTGGGGAGCAACCTGTACAGAAAAGGCTACATCTGCTATGAGTGGAGCTGGAAAAGGGGGCAAAGAGAGAATGATGGCAACAGAAATAAAAACAGACATCAGACTGAGGAAAGGGGAGAGCGTTTGGCAGCTGGGTTGAACATGAGAATTTTTTTGCCCATCTTGTCTTTTTGGGAAGGCAGAAGAGATTTCATCCCCAACACTTGCTGCTGAGGTGGATGAGATCTGTCAGACCTGGACAGCCAGCAGGCCCTGGGCATCCTGATCCATCTCAGAGAGCACCCAGGAGCTGCCCTGTTAAACATCACAATTCTTAACCTGGGTTGCATGTGAGCTCAGTGCTTGGCCCATGTTCACCCACATACCCAGAGCATCACACACACAGCAGGGCAGAACACGGCATCCCCCAGCCTCTCGTGCCATCACCTCTTGCCTCCACGGCCAGTATCAGGACCAGGCCCACGAAGATAAGATCCATTGCAAGGAATTGTTGATGCTCATGTACATCACATCGAAATCGGACACTCACTACCGTCTAGATCCCACACAAGAGCAACTGCGTTTTTCCCCATGACGAAGGTCAACAGGCACACAGGGACAGATCTTTGCTGGAAGGCTGCAACTGCATCAAGATCAAACTGAGCTGCTGACTGACAGGAAGCTGCCTTTGCTCATCAGCAATCTCCTCTCTACCAAAAACTTTAACTGAGCAACAGGCCTGTCCTTCCGGGGAAAAAAAAACCATCTTTCCTTCATGATGGGAGGTGCAGTGCTTTAGAGAACAGCCTATTGCTTCTCCAGGAGTCTCTTTTCATTGTAAACCAGGGGGCATTGCCACATACAGAGCCAGTTTGAGCTCAGTGACCTGGGTATTAGACAGGGCTATTTTTCCATAAGATGGTTTCTCCAGTACAGGACAACCTCACACCAGTGAGCTCCTCAGCAGCTCTTAAAGGCTTTTTATCAACCCTGAGCTCTTCCCCCAGGGATCCACCCCAAGCAGCTCACTTTGCTTCCACTCCCCAAGCAGGGACAAACCTATTTCTAAGCACAAGCACCAGCAGTGCCCCATAAAACTTCACACCCTGTGCAGGTAGAAAGGTCGGCAGTCACTTTGGGAAGATGAAAAGGAATGGGAAGCATGGATGCTCCTGGGGAGGTCTCCTTATGAACCAGATCCACTTCTGCCATTCTGTGTGTAAAGTGAAACAGAGCAGGTGTCTGGGCCCCAGTTGAACAGCCCTTTACCTATAGGCACAGTTTTGTGACCTTCACCAAGTTGTTTGGGAAAGAGATAAAATTATGGTTAAAGGAGAACAGGGGTTTCTTTGTATTTCCTACTGACCAAAGGAGCTGGTAATTTTTTAGCTGAAGTGTGTGCGTTTCAGTGGAAATATCCTTTTGTTTTGACACAACACACACAAGAGAAAAATGAGGAGGGCCATGAAAATCATGCCTGCCATAGGAGCCTCTCCCCAGCCCACCAAGCCTATTTTGAAGGATCCACTCCATGCTCTCGGGGTGGATGCTGCTGCAGCATGAAGCAGCACACTCCAAAACTGCTGTCCCTCAGGTTCAGAAAGAGCCTGTGGTGCTGATGAAGCTGCTCTGCCCCTGGCAGTGCAGGGGATTTCAATACGAGGGCGTCCCTTTAGAGAAACAATTTGCATTAATTAGGAAAAAAGGGCATTTTTTGCCTTTTCTAACTTTGAAAGGGTCTACAATAGGTCTATTTTTTTTCATCTCTTGTGCAGAAGAGGACTGAGACAGAGGTCAGCCTGAAGGGAAAGCCGAAGCCCGGGGGCAAGATTCATCTTACATAACCTTTGCAGCAAAGAGTGCAGCAGAGAGGCCAGGGCAGGGCAACAAGGGAGGTGAGACTCACAAGACACTTGCACTAGCTTCTGCCTTTCTGACAGAGAGCAAAGTATGGGATTTCATGAGCTCTATGTAACACCAGCAGCTAAGTGCCGTAAGATAACAATGTAAGGGACATGGAGATGTTAAAAAGGATTTGAGTTTCAGATGTGGACAGGAAGGATGGATGGCAGTGCGTGGCGCACACCAGCCCTAGGTGTCTGTGCACAAATCATCAGGAAGTATTTCATGCTCAGAGTAAACTTAGCTGGCAAGGTGTTATGTTGTTCTTTATTGTTCCCTCCTTGCTTGCAGACCGTGTAGTGGCAATCGGCTCCAGCAGCAGCCTTTCTGTCTCCTTGTCTGTACCAGACACCACTTCCAGAGTGTCACCACCTCTCTTTTAGTTTGGTTTGTTTTTAAAGTCCTGGCTGTCTGGTGGAAGGACAGTCTGGGCCCACCTGACTGCATCCCTTGTGTGCACTGCTGTGAAACTACCTTGATGTTTGCTGAACCCACTGGTTATCCCCGAGATGGCCTCCAGGAGAGCAGGAGGAATTCTACAGCTACCTCTTCAAATAGTTTGAGACCCCACCGCCCACCTGGGAACCACTTGCTCTTCCTCCCCTCCAAGACACAGTGTAAAGGAAAAAAAAAAAAAAAGTTAATTCAACCCCTCCTCAGCATTTCAAATGCAGATTTCAGAGTAGCTCCCTGACGCAAGTGCTTGCACACCTCTTACAGCACCCAGTGACTAACACCAGCTCACTCTATCACGCGCCCATCCTGATCTTTCACTCAATCACTCATCCCATCCCTCTTTGTTTCAGCAGAAAATTGCATTAAAAAGTGAAGTCCTTGCATCCTTGTCTGAGGACAAATGTGTCTCTGACAGAGACAACGAGCCTGTAAAAAGACTAAGTGTTTTGCGTGTACCAAATGGCAAAATCTCAGGCACTACACATTTAAAACATTGCTAAGAACACCTCAGTTAAGGTATTTGACACCAGTGGACCACACCGTTACCCGTCACTCTGAAGAAACACTTGATAGGATGGACATTTTCCATTCTGCAGGCAAGGATCGTGTTCACAAACCACTCTGTGTTTAGCCACACAGCCTCTCTGGCACATGATCCAGATCTTCAGCTGTAAAGACAGCAGAAAACAATAGCTTTGGAAAAAGGCAGCCAGACAAATAGTCCTTGTCAGGAAACCATTGACTGCACATCTACCAGTGACAGGGAAGAGCTAAAAACCGCCAGGCAAACTGGGGAATTAAAAATGCCAGCAGGCACTTCGGACAGAGTTCCTGGGAAGCACATAACAGCAGTTTTCAAACCCAATTTCCAATCTGCATTAGTCATTTAGAACTCAGGCAAGTTCTAAAGTAACCAAAGATGTTGCAATTGAAGAGGAAAGTTGACAAATGCTTCTCACCGCAACTTTACGCACTTGATTTTAACATAGCAGCCTTCAGTTCTCTAAGTTCAAGACTTACAAAGGGTTGGCCACTTGAGCTGCCAGTCTAAGTCCCCCTTCACAGGGCTATTTCTGGGCACCTTGTAATGAAGGGTTCCACAGAAAATATCTAGGTAACACCAACTGTCTCACTCTTTTAGAAGAAACACACAATTAAAGCTCATCTTCGCTCTCTCAGTGCTGAGCAACAGGAAAACACCAAACAGAATTGAGGTGCGTAAAGCCACGTGGTAACAAGATCTGTTTCTCATTGTCTGATGTTGAGCTTGATCGGGGCCCTGCGATATTTCCGGACGTGGAAGCACAGCAGCAATAACACCCAGTGCAAGCACCGCACTGAGGCACCGACAGAGAAGGAAACTCCTCTACCTCACCATGACCGCGTGCGCCCATGCTGGGGCAGGACCAGAACTCCCAACAGAGGAGCTTTCAGGCAGGCAACAGAGTCAACAAGCCTGAGGACCTTTTGCTTTTGCCACAGCAAGGCAGCAACTGCCACTGGCTGTTCCCCTTGCGACACCAGGGAGCTGCTTTCCTGCGGTGAAGGGGAAACGGGGACTCGCTTCTGCCCGCTTCCTCCAGTATTTCAGCTGGCTTCAGAGAGTTGAGCAGCAAAGGACATGGCTGTCACCTCCTGCTGCTCTACTCCAGTCTGGACCCCTCAAAGGGAGGAAAGAAAAACAAAAAAAGAACGAGCCTCCTTTGATGGGCTTGCAGGGAGAAACCGAGAACAAGGCACCCGTTTCATTCCCTCCTGACATATTTAGGCACAGCACAACCTTCCTCATCAGCCCATTGCGTAACATGTGCCATCTTTTGAGCTGGAATGAAAATTAAAAGCATTTCAATGAAAATGAAACTGTATTTTTAATCCAACCAAATTACCTCTTGTATCATGCACGATTTTAAGAAGTACGCTGAAGTTACAGCCTCTGAGTTCAGATCTCACACCCAATGCCAGTTCGACACATGTATGTGCTCTCTTAAACCTTGCTCCCCTTTATGCTGGGTGAGAAGAAAAAACTAGCAGAACAACAGAAAGGAGGTTTCAGTTGGAAGATTTCTTTTTCCATACAAAAAGGAATAGAAATGCAGGTTAAATGGAGTTCACAGAAACCTAATCTTTAATTAATCTTTGAAATAAATGCCTGACCTCACACATACTTTACAGTTAAAACTCAACATTCCTGAAGGGAGCTTTGCTGCCTAATCCAACTGGCTCCCCACCTCCTTCTTCTTACTTCTCTCAAAATGGACAAACAGGAATTATTCCAGCTTTCCTCAACAAGACACGCCTTCAAAGAGCCCCGACATAACGTGTTGTGCTGAACATCTGGCACGATAAAGTCTTCAGCAAGAACATACAATTATCTGGTCGTAGTCTTGAACATTTGCCATAGGAGAGGAAGCAGTGGCATCGTTGGTTTCTAGAACACCATATGCATTTACATCAAGTGTATTTACATCGTAGTGCTCGGCTTTTAAGAAGAGTTGCAAAGCTGAAGCGTTCTGGGGTATTCCCAGAGGAGAGAGGTCTCCAAACCACAGCACCAACTGCACTGCTGTGATGAAAAAGCTCCAGTCCCTCTTATTTCTGGGACTTCTTAACGACAGACCCTCCCCAGCCTGTCTGCTGATTTCTCACCCTGCTGAAGTGCAGGGTGATGTGTGCCTTTCACTCAGCTTTGCCTACCATGCAGGGAACTTTTGACAGTTGCTTCAGACCAGGTTTTGAAGTCTAGCACAGAAAAAAAAAAATAAAAAAATTCACTTTTAAATGATGAGTTTGTGGTAAAAGTGCACACTAGCTTTAATTGAAATCATAAACAAAAATAATCCACAATGCAGCCCCCTGAGGACTGTTTTACTGAGAAACAAAGGTTTGCCCTGCCTTTGGCCATGGGAAAAAATGAATTAAACATCTGACAGCGGAAAAGAAACTCCTGAAGGCTGACTAGACAATGATTTAGTAAAACAAGAACAACACGCCCAAGCACACTCTTCCCCTACTCTATATGCATGCAGGTAGCTGGTCTGATTTTGCATTTTGCTCATTTCCAGGACATGTTTGTTGACCTATTTGCCTGTGGTTAGAAGTCTTCTGCTGAGAATTCTGCAAGATAGACATTTTTACCACACGTTTAAGATAGACACACACTCTTGCTTGCACATGCTTCACCCTCACACCCTTGAAGCTAACGTCATCCCGTCACACACACCCACACCCACCCCATTTTCTTACGTTTTTGAGAATTGAGTTGTTTTGACTATTCTGCTTCAATGCCCTCCATGGCTGTGAACACGTTCCCACGACCTGACGGCGCTGAGACTGCTGGAGCAGAGTGGCACGCTACTGCTCACGCTGTCATCTTGTCCCTTCACCTTCCACATCTTCCCCGGCATCTCTGACTGTCATCTCTTAAAACACAGTTGGGCAATGTGCTACATTTTATCTAAACCAGGTCCCAGCTCATAATGCTTCTATGGACACCAGAAATAGAAAAACAACCTCTGTGTATGTTTTGTGTTGGAAATGCAGCCTGGTCTTCCATAAAGAGTAAATAGTTAGCTAAATTAGAACAAGGCAACGGTAACAGGTTGTGTAAGACCGGGAACATTGCCAGATCAGCAGGTCCTGAATGACAATCAGGACAACTTCAAGAGAGGAGTCAGCAGTCGATGGCACACAGGCAGATTTTTGAACAGCACCTCGGCAGCGCTGGGATCTACGGCAACTTCAGGGAGGCCCCTTTCAGCTCCTGGTAAGATAAGAAGCCACTGTGGCATCCCAGGCCTTTAAACTCTGTTCAGCAACTGTTTGGAACACTACAGCATAGAATTCTACCACGTTCTGGCACTTCCAGTTGCTCCCATGTTTTTACTGGAGATATTCACTAAGAAAACACTTTCACGACGACTTCCGTGGCCGAAGCTGTGTCTTACTAAGATGCAATATACACTACAAGGAAACAATTCTAAGGACTCTGAAGAAAACATTTAGCCAAGCTAGTCCATTTATTGAGTCTCTGTCAAGTAGGTTTTGATTAACAGGGGAAAAAAAAAAAAAAGAAAACACTGAGCAATATACAAAATAAATATTGAAAATAACATAAAGTTCCCTTCACACAGATACAAGTTTTCTGGGGACAAAGGTTACAAGAGATAAAACAAATTCTAAATGGAAGAACATGCCTGAGGTTTCTTAGAAAAGTTTTCCTAGAGAAACGAATTCTCTTACAAGAAACAGGATTCATACAGCACTACATTTAGAAACGGAAACATATGCCAAAGGAAAAACCCTAAGGGAGCAAAGGTTCCTATTTACATCCAGGGCAAACAATACAAAGCGTTAGCTGGACGTTCACTTCACATTTAAAGTTTATACCATTAGTGTGGGTGAGCTACTGGACGGAAGAGCTCTGAGTTTTTCATGTTCTACTACTGCAGGCTCTCAGTGGACTGAACTGCAGACACCTTGTGTCTACCGGTCAGTGTGGCAGCTGCCCAACGGCACTGGTTTTGACAGATACCATTTTAATAGTGCACATTTCCTTCAAGGCAAGTATTTATATAAATGGACAGAGTTTTGCCCTTAGCCTCTCCATTCTTGTTGGAAGAAGACCCACCATCTCCTTACTGAGTTCTAGCTCAGTTTCAATGGCATGGACAGCATCTGGGTACTTCTCACAATAGTCTACCAGAAACGTGTAATATTCCAATGATGTCTGCATATTTTCCAGTTGCTTTTTGCTATCTGAAGTAATAAGCTTACCATACAGTCGTGCAATATGAAATTTAGCCACCATTGCAGGGCGAAGAACGTCTTCCTCGAGCTGTTCTGGAAACACCTTATCTGGGTTCCTCAAAGAATCTAAGAAGAGTTCATAGTATTTGATTGCTAACTGAGCCAGAGAATTAATTTTTTTAATTGTGTGGGAGTCTAGCTCCTCTAACCTGTTACCAATAGCTACCTTTAAATCCATCATCTCATAATAGGTGTCAGCTAGTTCAAACTGAAGCTGCCGACTGATCAGCAGGTAGTACTGTGGATTCAGGTCTGCACATATAGGCTCCAGCATGTCTATCCTACGCTTGTGCATTTTGCAGCGCCTCTCATAGTCTTCTTCAAAGAAAGCAAGTACCTTAAACAAAGCACTGTGGTCCTGAACAATTTCAATGTGGTCAGTAACATAACCATCAACCTGAAAGAACTCTTTTGCTTCCTGAACATAGTTCTGACCGACTAGGAAGATTTCTCTGGCTTCTTGGAAATCTAAAGGATAAACGCTGCTCACTTTCTCTTCCATGGCTAAGACTGAGTCACATATATCACTCGTTCCAAACAGGACAACTTTTTTCCTGCCCTTCTCTTTTTCATCCTCTTCTTTTTTCCTTTGGGCTTTAAGCTCCGATTGCCTGTCTGGATCCAGCTCCCCTATGTTATCCTGCAATGACAAAGGACACTAATTAACAAAGCCCACGACTTACGAAGAGACTCGCACTGAATCATTTTGTTTGCGAGCTACCTTGGAGACACAAGCCAGTTAGCAACGAGACAGATGAGGAGATATGTTGGCACCTTATATTCACAAAAAATCATAAATATTAGTCTCAATTTTCTAAAAATAGAAGACTAAGGTAATTTAGTCTCCCTACCCTATGAGACAATACAGCCAGAACAATAAACGTAAAGCAGCAAGGCCCTGCTCCTGCAAAGCACTACAGCAAATGCTGAGTTCTAAACATTCCAGTGACCACTTGAGTGAAATGAACACTTGACTGAAGCAAATCCTTAAATGAATGAGAACACCAGCACGCAAAGCTGTTGCGTATTAAGGTGTTCTTACAAGCAGTTAAAGAGGAAGCAATCTGCTGAACTGAGGGAAATTTGTGAAGCTGCTGTACAAGCTGCACTGATCTCACTACAGAGTTGATCTACCTGTGATTATTTCACAGGTAATCACTGCAGTTAAGGTCAAAGCATACTATGAATCCTCACTACATTGCAAGAATCTGTTGTAGTATTCATTGGACAACTGTTTTATCACTTGCTACCAACTATGAATTGATTGCTGTTCCAAACAGACTGTTTGGTTTTTAAACAATGATAGCTACAGAACAGAGTTTCTGTTACCTCAAGTAACTTCCGAGCACTTTGCAGGAGATTCAGGCAATACTTAATCCAGCATCTTGCAATTTCAGCTTTTCTCTGTCGAAGGTCCTGTTGGTCTTGCTCCGTTTCATCTATTCAATGGACATAACACTTAAAAATACTTTAAGAGAGCTTGAGCACTCCAGCAAGAACCTTGAGTGTTACATGCAAAGAACACGTTCCTTGCATTTAATTATTTTTTCCTCGTTGTTAGACAGAAACATTCTCTCTGTGTTAGTTTATATAATAATTCTTTGATTCTGGTAGAAACCCATAGAGATTAACAAGGATTTGTCATGCATGAAGTCTTCAAGAGAAAGAGATCGTAACCTATGTTTAAAAAGCCCTTTATCTTGAAGGTGTTTATCTGGAAAAAGTTTTCATGTCTGTTTGTAACAAGAGAAAGAAATGGGTGTAGTTTGTTTTTAGAGCTTCAGCTGCCTGCCCAGTAATTGCTTCTGAGGATGATTAGGGGGCATTTGTATTGCAATGGGTCCCAGACCTGCTACCGAGGGAAACTGCCTCTAGTTAGTCCACCTGTAAGATTTATTAGCTTTGCCACTTCTGTATTCTGCTCCCTACAGCCTCCCCACTATCTTAAGTAGCAGCACAACTGACGTCTCAAGATAAGGTTTTCAGAAAATGAAGAGATTTCAAAGATAATTCATTTCCCAGTCTCTAGAGTGAAGAAATAGGAATTGTTGCTAATCTAAGAGAAGGCAGCTTTACTACATATCTGTGCTTGTTTATATTCTGACTAACGTGATAAAATCAATGTGCTTGAAAGTGACTGATGCTGTGGGTTAGTCTTTCTGTAAGTTAGAACTCCCTGCATGATGATCTTCAAGTGCATAGCCCAGCTCTCTGTCCAGGGAAAAGGTAGGGGAAATAGGACAGACGTTTACTGAAACAAACACAAACATCACTGCTCCTGTTTGGTGTAGAAAGGCAACTAGATAGAGTTCTGTATTTCTAAGCTGACAGTAATACTAAGAGCAATTAATGACCTGTCCCTGAAGTTCAATTAGTTGTGCCTATTCACGTTTTATTTTAACCCGAAATAACAACGTGGGTGGATTAAAGAGCTCGTCTTCTAAACAACTCAAACCATTAAAGGCTAACCAAATATTTGCTGTTGGCAGGCAGCATTCTGAATTCACACAGGGGCTGTGCTGAGCACTTGCTCACTCTCCATAGTAAAAGGCCATGCTGCACATTAGGTTAAGCCTAAACCAGAGGACTTCTGTTGACTACTGACATTATCACGTAATCATAGGTCCTTAAAACCGTGGTCAGTTCTCTTTTATTGACAAGTTTCTTTTATTTATCTTCATGCTGACCTGCAGAGTTGTTCCTTTGTGTCAATACCTAAACCAAGGAGAGCAGCTACAATCCAAAAATAGCTGTCAACGAGACTGCAGTGCCCAGCAACAGAAGACAATACAAGAACCTTCAGGATTTGGGGCTTTTAAGAGCTGCAGTTCCCCTCTCTCTTTTAAAGCTATTCCCAGGAAGCATCTGGTTTGGTTCATTGAACAGTTACCCTCTGATCACTGAGAAGCAAAGGTAAGCTGCATTTTAAGCACATGCAGAAGGACAAATGGATGAACAGACACTGCCACTACTGAAATTGGTTTAAATTTCTGTTTTATTCTGGTACCCTGTTTCTGAAACACCAGCAACAAGCACCTGAGCTTTTCTCACAGCTGATCTTAAGCTGTAGTAGCAGCAGCTCTTTAGGAACTTTCACCTCGATTGTTAATTAAAAAGACTTTAGAAAATTCAGGCCGGGCTAAGTTTTGTATTGTGAGACTTCACTTCTAACATTAAGTATCCATGATGTTTAATTCACAGGAATATATTGGAGACTTTTAATGCACTTACTGTCTTCAGCAGATGGCAGCTGTCCGGCTTGGCTGAAGATGACACTGGCCGCTGCTAAACAGTGGCGGGACTCCATGAAGCATTGCTGAGAGAGACAGAAATGGGAGCATTCATCCCTGGTATCATCAGCCCCAGCACTGCTCTCAGCTTGCCTAAACCCCTCTCCTCAGATGGTAAAGGCTCATGAACAAGGGAAATGATAGAACTGAAAGCCTCTGGAGCATATTGCCCCGAACACTGGAAGAAAAGACACATTTTTTCCACATCTACCACTGAATACCATATTTTCTAACCAAGCACCCTCTCTCTCCCACAGCCACAACAACAAGCCTTGCATTCAATATTAGATATGTACATGGTGAATGTTTTCACTGTTCTAAGCTACTCTTGCTTCCTTGCAGTAAAGGAAGTGATGTGTTGTGGTAAGATTGTATCATGGGGTGTTAGTCAGAATGAGTGGGACATACAAGACAACATTAGGAGTCAGAGTTAGATTCCTTTACTCATATTTGGCAGTGCTTTAGGTCCTATCAGTGCATCAAGGACACGGACATTATGTGTTACCACTGCAGTCAGCGTTAGCCAGCTTAGCTACAGCAGAAGTCTCTTTAAGTATCAGGAAAGAGCATCTGAATAGTCTGGAATATAGAAACTCCTAAATAAAGCTGAAGCATTTCCTAACACAGGAGATTATTTAGAGTCAACACAGATGTGTGGAAGCAAACAGCTCTACCATTTCACTTATTCCCTTTAATTTCACACAGACTCAAACAAGTCTTGCGCACACGCTAAGGTACAAAGGATGATAATTTATAGGAAATGCAGTGTGCAAAACCTTGGCCCTCGGATATTTTTGGTTTTAAACTCTTTATTGTAAGAGAATGAAACTCTTTCTTGCAAGAGGACAATATACGGAACAATTTCAAATCTGGGGATTATAACCTTCAAGCTTCAGTTACAAGACAAACCATGGTTTTACAGGATCACATTTTTCATTTGACATGGAGCCCTGTCTCACACAACCATTTAAATGATTGGTTCACTTTACAGTTACATTTCTGATGTAATTACCTCAGGAAAACATGAAGTTACCTTAGAGAGATAGTACTGGGACAGAGTGGCAGCGTTGAGTGCCCATTCCACGGGGTAGTAGCCACAATACTCAAGCTGGCGTTTAAGAGTCGTATGGCAATACTGAGCAGCCTTCTCAATCATCTCCAGGTGCTGGTAGACTTGTGCCAGATAATACAGAGTATGTGTGTAGGCTTTTTCAAACCTGGAAAAAAAGCAACAGTCTCTTTAGGGATAAAACAAGAGAAGAAATCTAAATACTCCCTCACAAAGAAATAAATAAACAAATACATTCTCAGTGGGGGGAAGCAAAGGAAAGAAAAAAAAAGGAATCATAATCTAAGGTATGCTGCTACACACCCACCTTTTGGATCTTTCTTGGTCTGTGAGTTGTTCTTCTTTTGCCATGAAGTGTTCACTGGGATCCATGGGAGGATTTCCGTCCTGCAAGGGTACACGATATAGTCAATACACTACATTTCTCTTTGTAGCATAGTGCTCCCTCTTCTGGCTGCAGACGATTTGCCATTTTTCAACCCCAGATTCAACAAAACTTCACGTAACATATCTACCTAGCTCAGTGTCACATCTCTGGAGCACTTCCACAAAACTGAGGAGGTTTAGAGGATGAAAGTCACAATTTCAGTTGGAATTACAAGCTTTTCAGCTTGGTTCTGCTTACCAACTTTAACGTAATGCATGCTGTCTGCACCAGAAATAGTCAGCCTAGATTCTACAGGACTATAACTGGATGTTTTCAGTTTGTACAATAACACAACAGCTCTTAAACCATCAATTTCTCACTAAACGTGCCTTCAGGTGTGCAATATTCATTTGCCCAACTGTGCTAATCAGCAACATCCTGCAGGAAGCACCACAAAGAACATCCCACGCAGAGGGTGCTCTGTAAAGACCGACCCCTGGAAAGCAACTCCCTTTATTCACAACCTGAGAAGACTATTTACTCAAATACACAAATGAGACAATGGGCAATGTCTTTGGAGAATGAAGCCCCTAAGCCTTGATATAAGGCATGACCTATGCAAATTATTAATAAACGACTTCATTTAGAAGTGCTTTTTGGGGTTTTAAACAATGAGTTCCATCAGATTCTTTATACAGACAGCTACACATCTTTCAGCGTTGTTCTGTTCAACCTTGCCTTAAACCAACGGTTGATAAAGTTACAGAGTCAGCCTAACTAGCAGGCCAAACAGATCAACATTGCTCCTGGCAAAGTTTTATTGGTCTCTGTATATCTCATTTCCTTTGTACTTATGAACAACTCCACAGTTCAAATGAAGGTGTCTTTCTAGAGGTGTTTTTTTTCCCTGAGACAATGCATCCTGAAGGACGTTCAGCACATCTGCTAGTGCCAGAGCCCAGTTTAGTATCCAACTTTCCTAACCCCTTTTATTTTTTATCCCCAAAAAAAAAAGTAAGGGAGCAAAAAAATATCAGTCCAGATACACCTTTGTCTTAAGATAATGTAGACTTGGGCAGGAACAGGAGCAAGGGTAAAGAATGTACTCACTTCACAGGAAATAAAACATTCTTATAGTTCACACTTCTCATTAAAAAACATCCTGAGTGGATTTGTTTGCTTGCTTTCAAGGGAAACTTTTGATTCATCTTCAAAGATGAACAGATGGGTCTGAAACAGGCACTGACAAACGAATCAGAGTGTGTTTAACCTACCAGAGAGGTGGAGATTTTTTTTAATATGCTATTTAAATTTTCAGGGGGTTCTGTTTATACCTCATTAGTTTTTAAGATGTGAATTTACAGGTTTCCATCTCAATTTCTTTAGATACAAGGGCTTACAACCTTACAAAGGCTCCCAAACCTTCTAACAAGATATATTCTGGCAAGATTTAGAGCTATTCCTGTGAAGAAAACAACTGAAATGACACAGTAAGCAAGACCCTTGCCTCCTTCCTCTACCTCCAGATTTATCCTCTGATGTCAAGCCTTATGCCTTTCATGATCCCCAGGAGCTGCCCTGCAATTCTCCTTTCCAAGTGGACTTCACTAGTCCGAGCTCCTGTCCATCAACTTTAGCACCCTCAGATTTTCACTGTTGTGCAGTTAACAGCTTTCCTAGTAGCAAAAAGTTTTTATAATCACTAATTCTGGGGGCTCTTTTTTCCCCAGGGGAGTGGGATAAAATACATGTAAACTCAGAAAGATTTAGGAGTAGGAAGTGAAAGGATTTTTATCTCTATCAAAATAATTTTTGTTTTAGGGGACAAAAAAATAACCCAAATCCCATCTGTAGGCTAACTAGACCCAGTTAGTAAACAACTAAATTCACCAACCATGAAAGGTTTACCAAAGGTTCCCAGAAAGGAAGGCTTTGTTAAGGAATGTTAAGAAAAGTATATGCACATTTTCATACTTCAAGAATGATGACTGCTGACATGGTTGTCTAAATCCTGAAGATCAAACACCACGGCAAGGAACTCAAGTCCTCTTTATAAACCATGAAGCAGTTAGACAAGCTCTTCCATGCCCTGGGGCTTTGGGGTGGCTTTTTGAATTATTATTATT
>JANHFX010028351.1:0-56292 GCA_027560015.1 Chloroceryle amazona
ACTTTAAAGAAGTGTTTTCTATATTTGAGCAGTTTAGCATATTTATATTTTTGTTTCCCCTTGTGGGTGGATTTAACCTAGAATGCAGGAGATTGTTAAACTGTATAGTTAAAACTACTTACAAAAGCAAAAATAATTCCAGGAAATGTGTCTAGTCTTTATTCAGTAAAGACAGCTGCAATCCGATACATTGCAGAAGTAGTCTTTCCATAATAAATAGTTCAAGGCTGAAAGAGAGGATAAAAAATGAATTAATATAATTTTCAGTCTGTCTTGACATTTGTAACCCCAAAGTTAATTAAAAATATCCATTTTCTGCTAACACTCCTGCTTATATATGTCAAAACTATCAGTCTCTTTTTGCTGTCTTCAAGAGTAGAAACAGCATATCACAGAAAAGGTACAGCATGATCAATCTTTTCTCAAAAGAGTACAGGCTAGTAATGTAAATAACTTCATTTTTTTCTTCATATAGGATGGAGAAGAATAAAACTGAGTTACTGGTACTTTTTTTTTTTAATAGTCTTTCTCAAACTATTTTTATCCTATATTTATTTTTATTATGACAACATACGTGGTCTCGGATGATTATTCTGAATTCAAGGGAAAGTCTAAACTTTTACCATATTCGTAACTCCTTTATGAATGCTTCCCACTTCATCTACATCTTTGTTCAATAACAAAGATCAGAACTAGACACAGCATCTGAGTATAGTTACAAAAATTGCAAGCAATGAAATGTCTCTGCTTCAGTCTGGATTTCATAGTTTAGTTAGGACAGGCAAAATGCAAACACTAATTGCTCTGCAACAGTTGGACTCATGTGAAGGAGAATGACTATTTATTGCCTGGGGAAAAAATGTTAATGCAAAGAGAACTACAAAGACACTAGTGATTATCTCTCTCTCCCCTTTACTCACTTGCAGAAGCAGAAGTTGTCAATGGTTGGAAATGTCAGTTTCCATCATGGGAGTTTGGTCCCAAGTGTTCCTGGAGATCCTCCATGGTTGGGCATTCCAGAAACTGGAGTTATGCTAACCTCCCTTCAGGCTGAGGTAGATTAGGTTTTAGAGGTGGAGAGCACCTTCCAGATAATTTTTTCCTAGTTGGTGGACTGCTTTATCTGTTGCTCAGTAATCAGAGTGTAGGAGGTGCTGGGCAAATATTTTTGTATAAGTTTAGATTTGCCATTTCTGCCAGTTATGCGGGGTTTTTTTGTTGTTGTAATGAAAAATGCAACAACTGTGTAATTGTGCATTATTTAGCAGAAGTTTTAACAACTATGAACTACATAGCAACATCCTGGAGGTCAAACTATGAGCTTCTGACATCAGCCTAATTACCTGAGTGATTTCAGCTCAGTAGGCTGAGACATTGACAATCACAGCTGCTGCTTTCATATCCAAAGACTGCTTTTGTCTCTTTTACTGCTGTGATAGGGTATTTCTGTTGTGGAACACTTTTGCTGGCACTGCCTCCTGTTAGACTTTTTCAGCCATAGTACTTCCCAAGATAAAGTTCTTGGAGCTGTTGATAAATTTCTTCAAGCTGTTACCTACTACACAGAAGAAGTGTAAGTTTATACGTGATGATCTACCGCCTACCAGTTGTTTGCATACCTTTTAACAACCTTTCACAATTGTTTTTTATGAAGTATCACATTATTATTTGATACTCTCTTAGCTTCTGTTTCTTCTTTGATGTTTTCCTCTGAAAGATTTACATTTACTCTAAAGCCATTGCTGTGTTTATCAGCTAAAACAAAGTGGACCACTCCTTTCTAGCCCTATTTCCAAAGACCTTTCAGAGCAGAAGGGATGAGTTATGGTTGGCTTCATTCCTGCCTTCCTATCTCTTGAGATCTCTGCGGTTTCTCCCTTTCACATGTTTTTGATGCAAAAAGCAGGTTTTAACATCCTTTTCAGATTTTTTCCATAGCTTTATTGCTGATGGATAAAATATTAATATTAAGGATATACTCTCATGTTCTTTTTCTTTGGAGTTTTAGGCTTCTGTATAAAATTACAACTCCATGACAAATATTTTCAGAAGTACAGGCATGTGGGATGAATTTTACTTCACAAGTAATACAACTGCAGCCGGGCTGAAAGAGTGACTGCTGCTGTTGGGAAGGGTTGTCTTGCACTCTTTTGCCTCCTATAGCCATCTTACACAGTACAATCACTTCCATAGAGCAGCAGTATCAGCCACCACTCTCAGTTCCTGAGATGAAATGCAGAGCAATGAACCAATTTCTCAGCCTTTTTAAAGTGGTGTCATACACAAGCAAACTGTACCTGGAGCCAACAATTTATCTACGTTTATAGATAACAATACTAAAAACCTATCTGTGTTGTCTGAAGCTAGGCAGTCCCCTTACTAAAAGTGGTGATTGCACAAAAAATTGTTACCCCTATGAAAGGTATGGAATTGTGTTATTTTTTTTAGACAGTAGATAATTATTCAAAGAAAGCACTATTTCCATTCCTAATATAGGTAACATTTCCTAATTTAAACTGTCAATAAATGAATGCTTTCTCTTTCCAGTTATGATTTTTAATACTTCTGTAATACAACATCTGAGAAATCTTGAAGTTAATGAAATATTATTACTTTAAAAATTTCATGATAGAGCTTAGATATGTTTTCTCTAGCAGATGCATTGGTATAACTGTAGAAAAATATTATGAATATTAATCTTTTTAGGATGTATTCCTTTATGCTTTCTCCATAAATAGGCATATTTCTGAAGATAAAATTTGCAGTCATCACATGTGAGGAAGGTGGTTATTGTGTTTGTGACATTTGTTCTCACTGAAAATCGAGGTTTTTTTTAAAAAAAACCCTAAGATTTATGTGCAGCACTTTTAATAAATAGAATATAAAAATATAATAACTGCTTAATGTGCATCTTTTAATTTGATATATATATGAATTTTCTTACTTCTGGTAGGAAGATGAGCTTATTTGTTCTCCCATTGTAAGGTGAATTCTCCAGTAAAAGGCATGAACTGTCTTTGTTATAGTATCTAGATATATGCAGAGAAATTTCTTTTTTTTTAATCTACCCGTAGATAAACTTGAAATTTTGGAACTATTTGTACATACTAGGATTTTTTTTGACCTTAAATATAACAATGTGGTTAAAAGTTCAGGTTTCTTTCTTTTGCTAGCATCACCCCTTTTGCAAATTTTCACTGCCTCTCAGTACAGGAAACAATATGGCAATATCAAGCACACTGAGGTCAATATGTCTCAAATGGTTGTGACAGTGAATGGAAAATACAAAAGGTGAATAAAGTTATGGTACCACAGATGCTTGCCCTGCCCTTCTGGCCCATTGTAACATTGAATAGGATGGGCTGTTGTGAAGGAGAAAATGACATTACTGAAATCCAACAGTACCTAGCTATGAAAACTGAATCTTGCCGGTTTGACTTTATCATATTTAAAGCAATTTTTTTTGGTACTAGTATACATTTTCTGCATTTGGTTCGTCTTTTGTTTCTTATTTACTAAAATAAATGGTTTTTTAGAATTTTATTCAACTACTAAGAGCAATGTTACCATACTTGCAAGAGTTATCACATTGTTTCCTTCCTCCCTCTTTGTTTTTTCGTTTAAAAAGCATTTGGACATAACGAGTGCCCTGATCCTGGAGTACCAATCAATGCTCGACGTTTTGGAGACAACTTTCAGCTGGGGAGCTCAATTTCTGTTATATGTGAGGAAGGATTTATTAAAACACAAGGAACAGAAACAATTACTTGCATGCTAATGGATGGAAAAGTAATGTGGAGTGGACCCATTCCTAAGTGTGGAGGTATGAATAATATGTCTTACCAAGTCAGGGGAACTTGATGTAATGTCTTTTGTCACCAGCTGAAGTTCAGACTTCTGCAGATAGCACAAAGCTCCTGTAAAACCTAGTCCATAATAAAGGAGTTCTAGTGAGGCCTGAGCTTTTTATTACAAACCTCTCTGCATAAGTGAATTCTTATCATAAGTATTATAAGAACAGAAGAAAAGCATGGAAAAAATTGGGATAAACATCAATGAAGCGAGTACTGATGTATAACCTCTGAAATGATGGAAGCTTTTCTAAGAAACTTACTAGGACTGAAATGGGAATAGTTTATATGGCTCATACTTTCAGATGGCTCTCATTTGGTGCTGGTGGAACTAAAATTTCCCAAGGCATTTTATGCTTGAAAGGATCACTCCTGCCTTTTCTTTTTCCTTCTTTTTAAAGCATGTATTTGTCCAATTTGAAAACTGTTTGAAGCAGTGATCTTCAGTGATAGTCATACACCAATATTTGTCTCTGTATTTGTCTCTGAAAAGATTCTGGCCTCATCCTCTTGACCCTTCAGATATTCATGAACATAGATAAGATCCCTTCTCAGTCTTCACTTTTCCAGGCTAAAAAGACACAGGTCTCTCAGCCCTTCCTTGTAAGGGAGATTTTTCCAGTCCCCTAATCATTTTTGTAGCCCTCCAGATTCCTGTCTCTCTTGAAGTGGGGAGCCCAGAGTCAATGTCTCTAATGAGAACTAAAAGCAGAAGTAATTACACTTTTAAAAATTGTGTTTTGTTGTATGTCCTTTATTACAGGAAAATAGATTGTACCTGCAAGGATACAGTATAAAAAGCTTTGTCAGAACTTACTGAACAGTTGATTTTGTACTTTTAAGGCTTTAATTCAGTTGTCTCCATCTAATTGTGAACACCAATGTGTCTGTCAGCTTTAAAGCCTTGTAGCATCTTCTTGAAACTGGATTTTTAAAATTTGTTCATTATAGATGTCTTATGTTGAAAGTGATGGATGTGATAAGAGTGATAAAAGTTCTCTTTGTTTCGTTTTTAGCTCCATGTGGTGGGCATTTTTCATCTCCCAGTGGAGTAATCCTCTCTCCAGGCTGGCCAGGGTATTATAAAGATTCCTTGAATTGTGAGTGGGTGATAGAAGCTGAACCAGGACACTCTATCAAAATTACATTTGAAAGGTCTTGGCTAATGTTTTTCTTATTTAATATTTTCAGCTTTTACCCAGAAGCTCTGTCATAATGTTAGTTTGCACTGTCTTTATAGTCAAGCAATTGTATGATCAGGTAGGATTTTCCAAAACACATTAGTGTTCTGAATAGCATAAATTATATCTTCAGTGTAATTTCTACTTTGATACACTGAAAACTTCTGAAATTCCTGCCCTCTTGCTTATATGTAAGACTGGTGCATTTAAAAAAAATTTCTGTTTTTAAAGATTAGCATGTTTCATTTGCTTGTAACCATGTTGCTATGATAAATTATACTTAGGAATTACTATTTTTTTCCTCATGTATGCATGAAATCTTCAACTCTGAAAAATCTTAATCAGCTGTGAAAATTGAATTAAATGCATTCGTATTTTTATCCACCATGAATATTTAATTATTAAATCCACCGATCTGTTTTCATGGAAGGACGGTGTGCTCCCAGGATGGAATTTCAGTTTCCTTGAATTACTGCAGCATTCCACTTCTCCTACATTGCTGCCTGTTACTTAGATCCCTTCCTTATTCCAAGGATTGAAATGTACTAAGGACCTTAAATTTCTCATGGTAGCAAGATGTTGGCATTTCATTTAATTCCTTTATGAGAAAGCAAGCCAGAAATGTAATTTTAAAAGTGCTACATTCCACGTACTTTCAAGGATGATTCAGATTCTTTTTATTTATATATATTAATAATAGTTAATATTAGGTGATGATACAGGAAAAAGGGCATTTGATGGTCAAAAGTACAGAAATATCATGCATGTACTTTCCAACTGCTATTTATGCAGTATAGTTTTACTACTTCATTTCTCATTATTTAAATTTTTGTAAAAGTTTGTTCCTAGTACTGTGTAATCAGAGGACAGGTAATACAGTCACTTCAAGAGTATTTCTAACGTGAAATGAAAGCTAGCCAATCCACGTTAATTAAAGAATAATGACTGGTTAGGTAGGAGAGAACTTTGGAGTGATCTTACATGTGCACCAAGTATTTTTAATTAGTTTTCCTGTAAACTCTTACTGTTTTCTCATACCAGGGAATAACCATGTATTATGTAACTATACCGGATAAGTTGAGCATCAAGAGGGAAGGTATTCAAGGAAAAAAAAATTACATAAGCATCACCCTTAAAAATTTGAAGTGATAAACTTTTCTGAGCAAAATTGTTAGTGATTTTCTGAGCAAAATTATTAACATGTAGTGGAAAGAGCAGGTTATTATCAAGTAGATTTTTAGAAGCATATCATCTTAAGTTCATGTGGGAATTAGCAAAACAGAAATTTTCAATTCTCCTGCTTCTAGACTTATCCTGCTGCATTGCCATAATTCCCTACTACTTTATTTCTGTGCTCTTTTCTATTGTTATTTCATATAAGCGGTACCTGGATAGAAGAAAACGCATGTTTTGAACAAAGTTTGGTTTCTTATTTTTCACTGGACTACTATAGATCTTTAGGTTTAAACTTATGGAACATAAATACTGAAATACAGAGTTCCTTGGTACTCTGACATTAGTCATGCAGATCCTTGAATGGATTTCACAAAGCCGAATCAGGCATCTAAGTGAATCAGAGGGAGAATTAGGAATATCTGAAGGGTCCTTGTCGGATTCCGCTGTTAATTGTTTCTTTTTAATTCTGAAAGGATTTCTCAATAATCCAATCAGGGAGTCCATTAATGAGAGAGTCATTAATGAGAGAGTCCAATGTATGATTGTTGTAAAGTCATAACAAGAGGGAAACCACTGTCAAAATGCTGAATAGGTGTTTGGAATTGCTGATGTGATCTAAACCCAGACAAGCAAGGAGATACCTTGCAGCAGACTCGGCATTTCCTTCACAGAAATGGGCATTTTGCTTTGTAGCAAAAATGATAGAATTTATTTATTTTTTTTTGAAAGAACTTATGGCACTACTTGGAATAAGCCTCAATTGGCACAAAGCTGGAATCTTAGATCAAACTCAAGTAATTCTATCCTGCTTATAGATTCTTTTAAGGGTAGATGCTCAGACTATTATTCTTTGATAATATAAAGTACCTGATGATATTTGTGCCAATATAAATGGATAAAAGAATGCACCAACATATCCTCTGTATAATTTACTACTTTTTTTCCAAAAGGAAAAAATCACTTTGTGCTATTAAATAGTATATGCAAATAATATTATTCTTTGCTAACAGTGTTTCTGATGTTTATTTTCTGCAATGCAAACTAGCTCAAGGAGTGTAAACTTATTTCTCATCTTATTAAGGCATTAAACTGGAATTTTATTACTGTCTTAAGTATATAGCATATTTAATATATTTTATGTATAATATGTATTATATATATTACTTTGTGTGGGTTACTTGGTATGGGTTTATTGAATTTGCTTTAACTGCTTCTTATATTCATGCTTCTGTGTGTTTCCTCAATTCTAGATTTCAGACAGAGCTCAATTATGATGTTTTGGAAGTTCATGATGGCCCAAATTTATTATCCCCACTTCTGGGATCTTACAATGGTACACAGGTCCCACAATTCCTGTTTAGCAGTAGCAATTTCATTTATCTTCTCTTTACAACTGACAACAGTCGTTCTAACAATGGTTTCAAGATTCACTATGAAAGTAAGTAATTCTGAGTTGATTTATTTGATTTCTTATCAATATTGTGCTAGTAATGCATGTATAAATGTGCACAGGTCTCATCTTTGTTAAATTGCTGTTATTTCTCAAACTGAGAAAGATTTTGTGATGTTAAGTTTCAAAAGTGGTGACCTGTAATTTGAGTTAGAATTTAACATCTTCATGCTTCAGGAATCAGAAAATGGAATGGGAAGCAAATGCCTTTATTAATTAGGCTAATATTGCCAGTGGAGACTACTAAATTGTTAAAATGATTGGCCAAACCAATAATGTTAAATGGTAGAAATTACACTTTAGGAATACAAACAGCAAAAAGAGGAAAGCTGCACTTACTACAAACATCCTTATATTGAAGTGTTTCAATTAAATAAAGTTGGAAAGTGAATAGGAAATTTCATTATAAATTAATTCTTCAATTAATTATAAAATCCCCTTTTTCTAAAATTAATCCCCACCCCATGTTTCTCTTTACACTAGTGAAGAAGGAATGTTATATTTATGCTATCAGAGAACATTGAAAATACACGTCCTTGCCGTTTTTACAGAAATTAAACCATTTTCAGTTGTTTTTCTGCTTAACATACTCTGTTTACACAGACATCTAGTATTAATTTTTTTCTTGTTTTAATTCTTAAAGATTCATTGTCATATTATCCGGAACAACACAATTTTGAATTCCTTTCTCTGGATAAGAATGATTAATCGTCCTCTATTCAGCATTCTCTCTTCAAATATCCCATTAAAAACTGAAGTCTTTTACATTCTTAATTTCTATGTTAATTCTTTCCACACTGAATTTCTTACTCTCTTTCTGCTATTCCTTGCATTTTCAGTATTTCACATACCAGTTAACATTAGGTAGGAGAATTAGATATGTAAATAATTGACCTATGTAACATTTCAAGGATAAATACCAAAATAAATAAAAAGCATTTTAGCTAGGGTAACAGTTCAATCAGGAAAAAATAGAGACTGGAAATCAGAATTTTGAGTGATCATCAAAGCTATTCAACATTAGCATCAGGGAAAGAAATTACTTAATGTTACAAAGTATCTCGGAAATTATGTGATTGCCTCTGCAACAGTGACAGGATGCAATTCATCATCTGTAACATCTTATAACAGTAACACTTTTTTTTTTTTACCTAGGTGTAACTGTTAATACTTACTCTTGCTTGGATCCTGGCATACCAGTGCACGGACGTCGTTATGGACATGACTTCTCTATAGGTTCCACTGTCTCATTTAGTTGTGATCCAGGTTATAGACTGAGTCATGAGGAGCCTTTATTATGTGAAAAAAATCACTGGTGGAGTCACCCACTTCCAACTTGTGATGGTAAGAATGAATAGATAAAATACATAGTAATCAGTAACCAATGTAATCAGGAATAAAGTACCCACTTAATTCTAGAGTAGTACTTAAGAAAAAAAGCTTAGAGTCAAGAGGACTATATTTTGCTGAATAGGCAATAAACATATGATATATTTTCTTATAGTGATAACCTCTAGATGGTAACCATCTAAAACAATCACTCTTAACACCCTCCCTATGAATACAGTGCTCTGCTGTGAAATAAATTTACAGATTGTGATAAATTTCTTCCTCAAGATGCTGAACTAGCATTCAATTCATTAAAGAAATTATTTCCCCCCACCCCCCCCTCCAGAGCACATTGCTAAATAGCAATTGTCCATTGAATAAATATTCTCTAAAGGCAAGACTGAGTACATTTATTCTGGTAAATTTAATCAATTCATGGTTGAACTCATTTTAATTTCATTGCTGAGTTTCTTCTCTGGTGGAATGGTTTTAAATAGGATCCAGAGTCCTTGCACCCCCAGAGAGAAAAGGGCACTTGCTAAATGGGCTGATGTTTGCATAAACTGCTAGTATGGGTTTGTATTAATCATACTACTAATACACACACTGGTTACTACTGTTCCTGCTCATTCAATATATTGCTCTGACATTTTCTGAGGAGCAGACTTCTGGCTTGGTTGCACCTTTTTGATAACTGCATCATGTAGTGCTATGCAGATAGACCTTGTTAACTTTGCAGACTGATCATGACAATTCACAAGTCCAAGTGTTTTGTAGAAGGATATAGAAAAGGGAAAAAAAAATATATTTTTAGAACTAGTTTTACCTTAAATTAGAAGATCCTGTTGACTGCAATTCTGTTCTTTCGAGGAGTATAAACTAATTTTTTTTTCCTGAGGTGTTTGGCTGTTCCAAATATAAGCATCACAAAAAGGTTGTGAATGAAGTCACGCTTTGTTATCTACAGGAACATTTAGACAATACTGAGAATGATGGTGTAAAAATGATGGGTTTCTTTCCCTAAAGAGTGGCCTGAAGGGGTGATTATGACAGGATGTATAATTCATTCATAGTTAATATGCATGGAGGGTTTTGTAAGTAATTTTCTCGTGTGTAGCCCTGTAAATAAGGCATGCACACTATTTCAGAGTGCACATATGTATTTTCTCTATGTGTGTATACATACATACAAGTACACAGCTGTATATATACAGAAGTATAGCAAAGTATTTCTGGGGAAAAAAAAATAGAGCTCTCTGATCTTTGAAGACAATAGAATCTATATCTGCTCTTTAAAGATAAATATTTGAGTAAAAATATTTTCAGAATCATAGAACATTTACAGCTGAAAGGAACCCGAGAATGTCTTCTAGTTCAAATGCATACCCTCATAAGCAAGTCCAATCTCAATGTTAGATCAGATTGCCCAGGATCCTACAGAACAGAGCTTTATCTCCAAGGAAGGAGATTCCATTTCTTCTCTGAACAATCTGTACCATTGTTCGGCCACACAGTAGTTATTCTTACCACCTGCTGAGAACTTCACATCTTCCAGTTCCTCTCATCCTTTCACTGTGGTGAAAGCTACGTAAACTTATACTGTACTTGAATTGCTCACAGTTTTCAAGACAGTAACTCCACTTTTTTAATAAGGTTATTTAATCATAAAAATAAGGCTTCTTCTTCAAAAAAAAAAAGAAAAATAAACCCTGTGATCTTTATCAAACCATTAGTTCATTTCAAGAAATGAATTAGCCTGTAAACAATTAGGAAGATACTGTTAAAAGTACCAGATTCTGGATAGCTGTCTTGGCAAAATGGTTTGTTTATTTTCAAAAAAGGTGGCACTGATCAAGGCCTAGAATTAAACATGCATATAAATAACAACCATTCTTTTCAAGTGAGAATATGTACAGGCATTCAGAAAATAGGCATGCTTAAGAGAGATTAAATAGATGGTTTTGAGCTTTGCTTAGAAAATATTACTTGTATTACATTTACACCATTCCTATCTAATGTCTACGTATGATTCACTGTGTACCTGTGTATCTGGACAGCCTGAATTTTGTGACAGTAATGTCCTAGTGCTTAACAAATAAGATAAAATTTTGTCTTAGTATGTCCTTTCTATATGACTGTTATGATAGAATTTTGCTTTTAAGCTTTGAATATATATGAGAAAATCTATTCATCCTAATATGTGAAATATTGTATTAATCCCATTAAAAATGACAGGAAAATTAATGTAAAAGTTATATACTTAATTAAGAGTCTAAAGTGCTTTTTATTCCCTTCATCATAACATGAAATTGAATGCTAATATGTAATAATTCTTATTCATTATTTGAATTAATAATAAATATTGACATTCCACTTGATCTTCATTTACTTAAGAAAATTAATAAATAACAAAAATGTTCAAGCAAGATGGAAAACATTTAATGTTTATATTGAAAGCTCCTAAATGTCCAAATGAATTAGCAAATATGTCTTGGGCAGTACCATGAGGAATATATCCAGGAAATATGGCAGAGGTGTTATGTCATATCTGTTAAGATGTCTCTAAGCTAAAAACAATCCTTTTAGTAAAATACAACTTTTAAAATACCTGCTGCATATATTCAGTGTAATAGATGCCAGCATTTGGAAATGGACAGCATGTCTTGGTCTGTTTTAGATTTAAATACAAGTTTATATTGTGTGTAATCTAGGCTATGCTAGTTTCTATTAAGTTAGTCTCTTGTGTAACATGCCTCAAGTCCAAGGTTACTTTCTGGAAGCTGATTATACTAATTTGATGTCCATATTGTTATTTACTTTTTACTACTTGACTGCATCCCATTTTAAGACATGTTAAATCTTCTGTAACTGGGGAAGACAGATACTGAAGTTTCTTGGTCCATGATGCCCAGTATATAAGATTCAAATTCTGATTCACTGTTTCAATAATTTTTAGCTAGATATTTCCCTTTTACTATCAAATTACTTAGTAAACTGAAGTCACCTTAGAATTAGGTTTTTAGTTGAAAGTTAGAGTTTTCTTGATAACTTTATATTACTGCTACACACTTCATAACTCTGAAACTGACCTGTGATACATCAAAATAAATTAGTTTTAAATTGGTAGTAAACCCTATTCAAGGAACTCAGGTGACAGAGAACATAATTAGTGATTGAGTTTTATTTCATATAAGAAGAAAAATTCAGGAGGTAAGAGGCTTTTCTGTGAACAAATGTTAAGCTAGCTATACAGGTTGACCTCTGCAGGAAGAGATTATGCAGACTGACTTCTGCAGTAAAATATAAATACCTTAAAAAATAGATAATAAATATGTTAATAAATATAGTAAATATATAAATATAATAAATGTTAATAAATATATTAAAAATAGAATCGAGGACATGTGGAAAAAAATGGAAAAGCATAACTATGAACAAAAGTGGCACAATCTAATCTGCAGTGTCCTGGCATTATGTTTGTGTAGCAGAACTGTTGTAACAATCAAAACTGGCAGGTACTTGAAATTGATAATGCGGTGGTCATAGAGATGGAAAATGCATTTTACACAAGGAGATTAACAAAACCTATCTAATTTAACTGATCCAAAGTCATAGATACTCATGTACTTTGTCAGCCATCCAAAGTGAATCTACAAGAGGGGAAAAAAAATGACTGTTTAGCAGAAGAACAAGAGTAAAAATAGTCCATAATTAAATTTAGTCCAGAAATTATGAGACTATTTCTAGTATTGGAAGATTGATTTTTCTAGTTTTATAGTAGGATGAAATACAGCCTGAAATGGAACTTGATGATTATATGAATGACACAGCCAAAGTGCTTTCATTAGAACTATTCATGTATTTCAATATGTCTTGCATGTCTCCATCTGAGCAACATATGAGTAGCCTGTATAAAGGTTCTAAAATTGTTTGGGCCAAAAATTATTTTCAAATAATTTTCAAAGATGGGTTTGCTTGCTGTCATCCATATGACTGATGATGGTACTGAGCAAAACATTTATAACAAAAGAAAGTATAAGTAACCAACGCAACACTGTAAGAATTTATTTCATCTAAACAACTGGCCACTGAACTCCACTCTTAAGTTTCCGTCTTCATTCACAGTTATCCAAAATATTTCTTATGTTGTCACATCATTTTTGATCACCACAGTTCTGTAGAGGTACTTTATACTATACATCCAGCTACCTAACTGCATTTGATTCAGTTTCTCTGCTTTCATAAAAAAGACATTAATTAGTGTGTTAGCAACACAGTTTCCTTTTTCCATGTTAGAACACACAGATAGTGCTTCTGTTATTTACATATGTATTCAGTCTGCTTTTTATTCTCTCCTAGCTTCTGTCTCTGTAAAATCAGAAAAAGTGAAATAAAGGATCCTTGTAGACTCTGCAAAAATGTGTGTTTATTTTTTGCTGGTTTTATTTTCATGTGTTTCTGTTTTCCTTTGCACTCTGAAAAAATGTCAGATACTAGTAGTGATATTATATGCTTGGGCTGTTTGCCATCTTATCAGGACCAGTGCACATATTTCAGATCTGTCAACTTGGCTTTGTTTTGTAAAATTCTCATCCCTTAATGCCTTTTTTTGCCATCTGCTAGCCTTCATCGAGTTACCCTGAGTGCCTGATGGCAGCCATAGATGTTTTGTCACCATTTGCATTCCTGAAAGCTTTTCCAAACACCCATTGTAAAATTCATATTTGTTGAGGCTGTTCCCCATGATTATAAAAACTTACTGCATTTTTTTATTCAATGGAGCTCACCTTAGGGATGGACAAAGTAGCTGGTTATTGTCAGAAGCTCCAATTTTGCTAATGCCTCAATAGGATAGGATTGGGTAATAAGTGGGAAATAGTTATCTTCCTTGTGTCTTCCTCACAGAAATGTGGAGGTTATTCTTCTTTGGCAACAGTTATGAGATCAGGTACTTGTGGTCCTAGAATATCCTCTTTTAGCTTGTGGTACTAGATCTACAAATTTCTAGCTTACAATTAGGTGAAAAAGGCTAGAAAGTTGACAGGAGAAATAACACACACAAAAAAGTCTGGAGGCTACCCAGACAAATATACATGCTTATAATAGTAATCTGGTTAGTTAGAACAGCTAAACAAATTCAGCTAGACAAACTTGGTGATCTTTGTCACCCAATGAAGTTCTTCAGCTTTATAAGAAAACTGTAATGAAATGTATACTTCTTTTTGTTCCCTGCCTTAATTCAGTAACCTCATTACAAAAAATGATTGATCTTTATGAAAATACTCCACAGTTCTACTGAAATGTCTGAAAAATTTATTTCCTTGAGACAAATGTCTGCTTAGGTACAGGGTAAGACAAAAGGTACATTCTGGATATTCTCTTGGTTCACTATATGGCTTGTAATCAAATATTTCTGAATGTACTTTTGCAAGCAGAAAAATTGTGACTGGTCAGTATATGCATTCACAAATAAATAGCATTAATAGCAAAAGCAAAGATAGGTATAACTTCTATCATTTACTCCATCAATGTGTAGCAGAAATTGTCATAAGTAGAATAAATGTCAAGATATGGTAAAATAAATGGCATGATGTAACAAATTACGAATACCTTTCTCCTGAAAAAGTATGAAGGTGTTATGTGAGCACTGTTCATATACTGAAAGAACAAACTTTTCCCAGCTTTATGGTTCATGTTGTTGAGTGCTACATTGGTAGCTGCTGCTATTACAGGAGGAGTAGGAGCAGTTTAAACCAGCTAGTGCAGATGGGGCAGCCTTTCTCAGAAAGAGGTATTGTTGGGAATAAGGAGAAAGAAGGGGAAGAAGGATCAGTAGTTGTATCAACTGGAACTGTAATCAAGTAACTGTCATTTACCTAGTTCCCAAATTGGCTTTCAACAGTCTTAGCCTCTCCTAAAGAGCAACCGTTACTGTTAAAAATGGGGGTGCTGAATACTAGCTTTAGGTTAAACTGTGGGCTCAAGAGAAGTTTGAGTTGACACCAGTCAGAATTATGAAAGGATAATGTTTGAGAGCTTGACTGATGAAGGTTGAAAAGGAGAGTTTGTGTTAATTACTTTTGAAGAGCTGCTGAGATGAAGAATTGCAATCAACTTTCCTTAAACTGTCTATTATTGAACTTAAGTCTAGTGGCAATGACATAGTTTGCTTTTTTTTTTGTGTCCTAGAAATTTTCTACAAAATAATTTTGGTCATGCATACAATCAGACTTAAGAAAAATAAAAAGAGTAAATGTTTTTAATCTTGAAGCCAAAAAAATAATTAGAATTGCTCATTTCTTTTAAAGTGTATGCCCTTCTGAGATAATCTATATGTAGAGAACTAAGCTGTAATAACTTTGCTTCATACTGAGTTCTAATCACTGTTATTGATGAAAGATAATTCTAAGGTAAAAGACACTCTTCATTACTAAAACTTAATGAATTTAGAATTTCAAAAGCTCTGTAATGGAGAATTCACCATTAATATGTAATGGTGATTTGTGAAGATATTATGCCAGTGTTGTAATGATTTGATTTTTGCAATTTGTATAAATTCAGGCTGTAATTTAATTTTTATATTGCTCAATTACTGATTTATTTTTACAAAGTTACTATTAATTCCATAGGAAGACTTATTTCTATGCTGGCAATTGTTATTGTCACTTATATTATAGATATAGATGTATATCCAATAATTAAATACAAGAAAGCATGTTATGCTTCCCTGCAATAATACTTTTAGTCAGTAACTCTTCAATACCAAGATCCTTTCCATTTTAACTCTCCAGACTTAGCTTCTGGCTAAAGTGATGCTGTTTGGCTCCATACCTTTTTCCTGATCAATTTATGACTTACAGAATCTAAAGAAAGTGGGGGGTGGGCTAAGGAAACTAATAATATGCATGTTAGCTATTCAATGATGATATTTCTTTTCATATTGTATAAAAATGGGCTGTAGATATATGTGAAATTGTTAAATCATTTGACCAACTATTCTAAAATATTTAAAGCCAGAAGTTTTTTTAAAAACTGTCTTCTTATTTTCTCTTGTAAGTTTTATATTAATGATGTTATTCTTATTTTCTTTGCTGTTTTTAGCCTTATGTGGTGGAGACGTTAGAGGACCTAGTGGAACTATTCTATCTCCTGGCTATCCTGATCTGTATCCTAATTCACTGAACTGTACATGGACTGTGGATGTGACCCATGGAAAAGGTAAATTAATCCTTCTCTGGTTTACACTTTTTTTTTTTTTTTAATATAGAAGTAGATGTATTAATTGTAGAAGTGCTACACATTTAGATCTACAGTAACAGCAATAATCTAGGAACTGCAGTGCTAATTTTTGTTTTCATTTATTTTTATGGTAGGAATTCCTAGGCCCTATGGCTTTCCACAGAACAGAAAGTCCAAGTAGCATTTACAGTCCAAGTAACAGGTAGTCAGATGTGTGTACAATAACTGGTACAGGTGAAAGAGAAACACTACTTCTGTGCTGCTGAGGAAATGTGTTATCTTAGGCAGATTAGCTGGAAGTAATAATTTATATTTAGACATGGTATCAGCAGAAGAATCTGAAGTGAAGACTTAAGTGAAGATGTTATTCATATTATAGCCTAAAAGAAGAATGAAGTTAATGAGAGGGGAGTTATTTTAAAAATTGCTCATTATCCTAAATTTTACATTACATCTAGCTGTTGACAAGGAAATGTCAGGGAGAAAAATCCTATTATTTTGAAGAAAAGAAACTGTTTCAGTTTACTGAGACACATTTCCAGAATGGTGGCATCTCAATGTCAGCTTAATATCCGTTCATGGATTAAATAAATAATATAGTTTGGAAATAAATGTAGAAGGGAAAATAAATAATGGAAGTCAATAAGAGAACATTTAGACAGGTAAGAAAATTGTATAATGACTGATCACAGAAGCTGAGGGAGAGGAGACTTATAAGAAAAAGGTGGTTATTTGTTGAAGGCAGATTTCAGAAGAAAGATGTGACACTGGTTATAACTTTATCCTGAAAAAAAATAAATCTTATTAAGAGTTATTTCACAGAGAGATAAGACACATAGGAAAGGTTAGAAAATGGTTAGGACAAAAATGGAAGTTGGCATCTCCAGGTAGCAAAATTTCCATAGAGTAATGTGTCCTGGCTGCTTTCAGGTGAAAAGGGACTAGATGCAAAGAGATGGGTCAAACTTGTTGGTATTTTGTTTTAAATACTATTGCATAGTACAATTGTACTAGGAGTGGAAAGAGATGGAGAAGCATAAGGATATAATGTTAAGGGAAGGTGGGAAATAGAGATAGGTAGGTGTCACAGGAGAAAGTGAATATAAATAGAGTGAGGTGATGATAACACAAAGGAGAATTGCAGTTGTAACACTAGAAAGAATACAGAAAAAGGAAAGAAAGGGAGAAGGAAGGAAAGTTTGAATGTCATCAGTTTTCTCTGTGAGGGCATGAAAAATGTGACAAAATGTACTGATGATGTATTCCTCTAAGAAAGAGTTACTGAGAACACAAGAATAAGACTTCACTTGCAGAGAATTGTGCTGATCTGTGATCCTCTTCTGTTTTGTACAAAGAGTGTGGTAGTTCCTTATCTAGATGTTAAATCACTCTAAATTATTGCTCTAGCTATTCTGAAGTCACTTTTTGCTACCAAATGATGCCATTGTGTCAATATAATTTGCTTGTAAATATCCATGGTGAAAAAGAATTCTAAAATTACTGAGCCAGCATCAGATGTTACATTTACCCTTGTTACCTCTAGGTATGATACATGGCTTTTTAGAGTTGTAGCAATAAAAGTTACTGTGAATCTTTTGCCACAGAGAACCGATGTGGGAAGAATATAACTGTTGTTCTGGATAAGCAAGAAAGACCAATAGAAAGTGTAAGAAAACTGTTAACCCTGTAGTCATTTAGTTTGCATCCCATCTGAAAAGTCATTGGATCAACAGCCCAAGCTTTATAACCTGGGATTGAAGAGATGCAGCATAGATAGATGAGTTTAGCTTCGTGGTGATTGAAAATCATGAAAATTGTGCAGTAAACCTGACTTCAGATAAAGACAGATTTTGCAGATTCTTGAATGACACTTTATAATACTTTAATTTTTCTTAAAATAAAAAATAAAATTATGGAGGAAAATACTTGACTTTTTTTTTTAGATTAAGTAGATTTTTTTTCTCTTTTATTTTTTTTTTCTTAAACCATCAGTGAGAGAAGTATCTAAAAGGAGATAAAAGCTGAAATTCTCAGTGTGATTACATGTTATGTGAGGCTATTGGAAAAAACTACCATAAACACATAAATGGTTTATTTTGAAGTGAGGGAGAAAAACCTTGCTCTGGAAGTCTGATTTTCTGCTCTATTTGATGTCTAATATAATTCTAACTTCAGAATATTAAGGAATAATGTTGTAATCTACTGGCCATTAACTAGTGAAATGATTTCAATGATTTATTCAAAATAATTACAGTATTCTTTAGCTTTTTTGTTCACTTGTTTTTGTTTCTTTACAAAATTTGCTACTTTAATGCCAGATGGCAAATAAAATGTATATAACACTTCTGTTGCAACTTCCAACTGCTATTACATAATACCAGGCAATTAAATACACACATTTAGTTAAAAATTGTATTTTACATCTGGTTATATTGTATTGCTGAGAACAGTTTCTGACTTTGTGTATACTGTCTTAAAAGATTATAATTTACAATATAAATACATATATATTAATTTTACTGTTCAAATGTGTCTAAAGTTCTAGAATTCTGGAAGGATTTTTCATTTGTGTATATGTGGACTACCATTGTTATTCTGGAATGTCTATTAAAACTTGATATGATTTTACTTAATTTAAAAAAAAAAAATATTAACTAGTGAATGGAACATTCACTTTAAATATAATCAATATGTCTAATAATTGGTATTGTTTATGAAAAGAGAAAATAAAGTATCTGTCATGGCAATTATTGTAGCTTTTCTCTGGTTAGCATGCAATTAAATACGTAGTGAATTGAAATTTGTGGAGTATCAATGTTATATTTTAAAACTTTTTGCTAATATTATAGTTAATTTACCCATCCGCCAACAGTCTGGATTGTAATATTGATAAATGACAGTAAAGTGTTTTGTCTTCCTGTCTTCATTTAAGATTTTAAATATTCCCTTTATAATCAAAGGGGCATGTGAGTCAGAATGAGAAGGAGTCTACCTGAACATATCTTTTAAAATTCTTCTCTGGAGAAGACACAATCTGTCACACAGCATATATTAATGTGATTAGAATGTTTTCTGAAGAAAACTAAATTGTGCAGCTACTGCTGGGATATACCTTGGGGTTTTGCTTAGAAATATCATGGCAGTCTGGAAATTGATTAAAACATTCCCTTGAGTTAAACCTTGAGTTTGATGTTTGAATAATACTCAGTGAATCTCAGCAATGATTCACAGGAATTCCATTATTTTGGGTTACTACCATAAAGTTTTCTTTGGCATTTTTTATTTTGGTTTTGAGGTATATATACATGCATAAAAAGGGCCAAAATTTATTTGGAGTGTAGTAAATGCAAGAAATATGGCCTGATTTTCAGCCTTATTGTCTCTTTCTATATATATCACATTGTTCTCTTAAGAGTTCTCTTTTCATGTCAGAGCAATTCTGTCTCCTATGTAAAACTATGATAAAAAAATTAAGCCATTTAAGAGTTTATCAATTCCAAAGCTAAATTTTTATGCCTTAGCTGAAAAGGTATATAACCAACATTGATAACCCAACCTTGTTACCAAAATTAAATTTGTGATTTTTTTTTAACTACTTTATTGTTACACAATAAATAGGAGGATAAATATGATGCTTGAAGCAGATGAATAGCTTTGCTCATAATAATTATTAAATTAAGAATTTTTAAAATCCATAATATATTTCTTTCTAGTTTTATCCTATACATAAAGTACAATCTCATCCTGCAATTTCTGCATCAGTGCTACTAAGTAAGGGTTTGTTTAACTGGATCTGCAATCTACAGCAAATCGGTGGTGGGAAGCTGAGCTATAAGAAAAGTATCTACTTGAAAAAGCTGAATAGTTGTCCAGTATCTTTAAAGGGAAGCACAATCTCAAGGTCTCCAAGATGCAAGCAATTTCTCTTGTTGCTCCTATTTTAATATCCACCTGACAGTAAGACCAAGCATGTGTGTATATAATGTATATACAGCTGGTCACACTGACTGACAAGTGTTTTCATTGTCACACATAGAAACACCAACAGCACTGGAACAGACGTGAACAACACAGGCAGACAGATCCTATTTCTCCAATTGGACTGGTGGGAATAGGAGTTTGCTAGGAGTGACAAAGACTCACATATGCACAAACATGTACTCTCACAACCTTCCAGGAGCTGGTCCCCAGATGCTACTCACTCCAGGCCCTCCCTGCCTTTGACCAATAGCCTTCCCCTGCTGTGACAAATGGCCCTTTTTCCAGTTGTTGGCCCCTGACCTCAGCCTGCTTAGCAGCAATGCCTACTAATGTCCACTAGAAATCCATACGGATGTTTACTAGAGATCACACATGTGATCATGCTCTGGATAAAGGACACAGACAATAAATAGTCAGGGGCAGAGTTAAAAAGAATGGTCACCCTGTGGAGGTTAGGTCCAAGGATTTCTAAGGAAGGCTTAACACTCACTATTTTCCCACACTTTTACATAATCTTACAAATACCTTTAAATTGTAAACAGAAATAAAACCCAGAATTGTTCTGAGATCTTCAAAAGCTGCATATGACATCTAGAAAAGATAACCTCTGACACTGAATGGGTCATGAGGTTCTTCTATTTAGACAACTGAGTCAAACACACTATGTCTAGCTTCAGTCTCAGATTTTGTTAGCCTGTTTGAGAAGATCTTAGGGGGAGGGGAGTGGGGAAGTAGGAAGTATTTGATTTGGCTTTTGATTAGATTCTGTCCACTATTAAAAATCTGTTGTCCATGAAAACACTTGAAGATCATTTATCTTCATGTACTACCTTAATCTTCAATCACATGAATGGATCTTCCTAAACATAACATCACTAGATGTATTTTACAGAGCCTGTATCATTGGTTTATAACTTACATGGCAAAGCTGAAAATGCTATTACACTATAGGTCTTAATAATCACTTAAGTTAGCTGTCTTCTCTTTCTTTTTCTTGTCTTTTATGCGTGTAGTTACAAAAGAAATGCAGAAAAAGTAATTTAATTATTTGTCTTGACCTTTAAGTCCTTTTATTGCTATTATGTTCCAGGATATATCTTCCCGTCTAGAGATATTATTAATATCTGTTATTTTGCAAAAAAACCCTATACCACTGACATATGCCACATCTTGAGACCTCCCTTTTTTGGGCAGGAAGTACTGTTGTTACTGTATGTGGCATTAGTCACAAAATAACGTCATATATTTTATAACCTTTCCTTTCACCGTTGCTGTACAAGGATACTGGTAACTGAAAAAAATAAAGTGTATCTTCCCCATTCTGCCATAAACAGTTTGTAGTTTTCAACATACCTAGTGCCTCATGGGATTTTACATAAAAACACAAGCATATGTCTTTGAATTCTATAAAACAAGCATCCTTATTTTGCAGCTAAAGGCAAAGGTGAAAGGTAGTAAAAATCAGGAAAGACACTAATATTTAGAAAAATTGGATTATCTTCCTTTTTCTGAATGATCAGTGATAATGAAATGTGTGAACTTAATCCTTGGCTTAATTACATTGGTATCAACAGTATGATATTTAAATCTAATTCTACTTTTTCTAATAGGAGTGCAGTTCACCTTCTACACCTTTCATTTGGAGGATCATCATGACTACTTACTAATAACAGAGAATGGCAGTTTCACCCAGCCATTAGCACGTCTGACTGGCTCAGAGATTCCTGCTCCAATCAATGCTGGCCTCTATGGAAATTTCAGGGCTCAGTTGCGCTTTATTTCAGATTTTTCAATATCGTATGAAGGATTTAATATTTCTTTCTCTGGTAAGGAAATATGTGTAATATTGGGTCCTGGAAAAGATATTTTCAGTATTCTCTGAGGGGGGAAAAAAAAAAGTTTAAAATTGAAGTGATTTTGATGAATACATATACTGAATAATAAAAATATATGAGCTGTTTTCTAAGCACAGCAATTTCAAAGCAAGCAAACCTTTGTGCCTCTGTAGAGACATTTCAGCCACATGACGAATAAGATGGCTGTAAACTGTTAAGACATGTTATCAAGGAGGAGGGGAGGAAATAGAACTAATCTAATTTCAGTTAGTGGAATTCCAGATGAGCTTGTGTCAATTATTTAGGCTTTTATGCTGTTCCATAGTTTCATGCACCTGGGACATTTATGGCTCTCGAAGTAGCAACACAACATGTTGCGCTATGCATCTTAACATTGTGAATGTATTCATTAGGTTTTTTTTTGTTGTTTTTGGTTTTGGTTTTTTTTGTATAGTCTAATTTAGCACATAAATTTAAGTTTTCCAATCTGGAATCTGTATTGATATCAGATGTACATATATAGATATTACTAGACTGCAAGATTACAAATATGACTGATAAAAACATGTTCTCACTTCTACAAACTGACTTGCTTTCTTGTTCTCAGAGTATAATCTTGAACCCTGTGAAGATCCTGGGATCCCACAATTTGGTAATAGAATAGGATTTAATTTTGGAGTGGGAGATATTCTGACATTCTCCTGTTCATCTGGATACCGCTTAGAAGGAGCTTCAGAGATTATTTGTCTTGGTGGTGGCCGACGAGTGTGGAGTGCACCTCTGCCAAGGTGTGTGGGTACGTGGTCAGCTGCTTTCATTTGCTTGTATGTGTAGTCATTGTCCATGGATTTGCAGATTTACAGCATGGAAAAGCATGGTAATACACCCTTTATTTTTTAATGTGCTCTCATATTCTCCATATCTTGTTCAATTTGTATTTTTTTAATCTTTTCTTAAATATATTTAGTATTAGAGCTATCAGTGGTCTTCATAGCCTATGCTTGAAAGCATTTCAAATTGAGAGCACAATGCTTACTCTTCTTATTTGGATTAATAGGTTTGAAAAACTGGGTGCAAATTTGAATAAGCATTTACCAGTTCAGATGCCTAAAATTCACTCTTTTTTTTGTCAATGCAAGCTTCCAAGTGATACCTGTATTACAAAATTGTGTAAAGGGAGTTAGAGCACTTAGACCAGAGTTATTCCATAAAACTAGGTCTGTGAATAGGAGCGCAGTTAACTTGGGCTCTCTATGTGAGTTAAAGAACCATATCATCAAATATCCTCAGAATGGTTGTTCTGGTTTTAAAGCAGTAGCTAAGATAACTGAGAGGAAACATTTTCTGATGATTCTTAACACTCTCCACTCACTGTAGAAGTAGCCTACATATACAGCTTTGACTAGAAACTTGAGTTTTATTGGCTAATATTGTCTGAGCTGAATTCTTACTAAATGTCTTTATTTTAAATTCTCTTGAGAACTGTTCAAGCAACAACAAAATCTGTAAAAAGTAGGAATGTTCCTTAAGTGTGTATTTTTTTTATTTACTTTGGAGTATATGCTATATGGAAAGGCTTATATATGAAAATATCTCTATCAATGTGCATTTGAAATATTTTATTTTTTCAAACTAAATTGTATGATAGTCAAATTTCTTTCAGAATCTACTTGTGTAATAACTATTGATTAATTATTTTCTTGCTCTTATCCACTGTTAGTTACTATATCATAATTTTCATTCCAAAGTGTTCCTATGCTTACCTTGGTATAACCTAAATTATGAATTCAGCATATGCATAGGTCGTATTTTAACTGTGCATCTGTAGAAGACATGGTTTAAATGATTTTGTGTTGAGGCTGATGAACATTTAACCTTAAGAATAATAATGAATGCATGAACAGTTGTGAAGACGGGTTAAATTTTAGTAATAAATTTCTGGAAGTGTTAGTATATTGACAATGAATTTGTAAATTATCAGTAAATAAGAACTTGTGCAGAAGCATAAATGAAAAAAAATCCCTATTTAGTTTTCATGATAGACAGGAATGTTTGTGTGTTTGGGGGGGTGGAGTGGAAAAGAAAAGCTAGAATACAAGGAGTTATTGTCCAGTCAACATATTTCTCCTTATCTTTGAAAATGCAACATAGTGTCTGGAAGAATGATGTAGACAGACATTTTCCCTCCAAACATTAAGCCTTTGTCATATTTGCTTAATTATATGCCATAATAATAAACTTCAAACAACTGGAGAGTAGAAATTCCCATTGACCACTTTTATTAGATTCAGAAATCTACATATTCTTACTGTTGCTCATGTTTGTCATTTTCTGCCAATGATTCAAGAGCTTTAATGCTTCTGATATTATATGTATTTTCACATACACAAAACCTTAACTGGAAAGAAACTGTTGTTCATAGTATTTGTGTTAAGCTTGCCAATACAAGAATACAGCACAGGAGAGACACGGGTAAACTGGAACAAGTTTGGAAGCTGGAGCATTGTTGAAAGATGGGAGAAATGTGTCATCTCAGCCTGAATGAACAGCTTTGTGAGAACTTAATACCAGTTCTCAATAGCTGTGAGGAGATCGTTAAGAGCGTGGAGCAAGGTTCTTCACAGTGATTTATGACAGGGAGATGAAAGGAAAAAACATACATGGAAATAACAGAGGGTTTCAGACTAGAAATACATGAAACCTTTTCACAAAGGAAATGTTGAATATTGGAACATACTGCCCAAAGAGATTATGCAGCCTCCATCCTTGGAGGTTTTGAAGATCCAGCTAGTTAAAGCCCTGAGCAACCTGGTCTGACATCAGGAAGGGTTGAGCCTTCTTGAGCAGGAGGCTGGACTAGAGACTTCCTAAGGTCATTTCCAGCTTGAATTCGCTTGTGTCTTGATCCTGTAACCTCTTGACAGGTATAGTTGAGTCCTGTGGGTCATGATATTTCTTCTGTTGTAAATTTTCATAACAAATAGCTATGCATTGTTACAAATATTAACTTTCTACTTACACCTCTGTCTTGGTCCTTTGATAGTACAAGTTCCATAATTTTTAACTCATTCTGTTGTCTCTTGCTATGTGAACCAATTAGTTTTCTTTAAAACAAAGCCTTTTGGATATAACGATAGCTTACTACAGAATACCCTTCCAATACATGATATGGTTAAGACTGCCCTAGTCTTTGTCCCATTTGTCAGTGGAGACCTCTTAACAGTGCTTTTGTTCACATGCATAATCAAACCCCATTTTGTACCCTTATTCACTGTCAAACTGTAATGACAATCTTAATGTCTCATTACGCATTTTTGTAACTTCATGCAACAAAAAAACCACTAGCATTCTGGATATGGCACTGTTCTTAAATAATTTTGGATATTCTGAACACAGAAAAAAAAAACCACAGCTATGCTTTTCGACCACAGGGGCACCACACAGAACCTAGAGAACACCCAGTTCCATGTAATATTTCTTATAGACCTGCTCAGGCTTCACTAGACTTAGCTCTGAGCAATGCAGATGGAAACCATACTTTACCACTTAGCCTGGGAGACAGATGTTTTTCCAGTATTGCATGCATTAAGCAGTATAGACACATATAATTTAACCAAAGCGCTTCGTTAGCACATGATAAACATGCTTCCATTCACATGAAGGTCACAGTTCCAGTCATGTGATGGGAGATGGGGTTTGCAGCCTTCAGAAAGAGTTCTGTGTCAAAATGGTTGATGTTATCTACTACTCCTTTCTAGTTCATGTACTCCTGATGTTTAAGACTCTTAAGAAGCAGAGGTTAGGACCAATAAGCATGACTTATTCTGGTGGTGTTCATGTGTCACTCATTGGCTGCAAATGGACTTTGCAGTATGTTGAACTACTACTAATCCTGAGCTTGACTAAATTCAAAATTTGAAAAAAATCAATGGAAATGGTAAATATCTTGTCAAAATTCCATAAACAGGAAGAAACTGAATTTAATAAATTAATGGTATTTTACACTTTTTTGTTTGTTTGTTTCCAATGCTTAAAATTTGGTGTGATTTGGGATATAAAATCACTTACATTGCTTGAAATTTAGTATGCAGTTAAATTTAAAAAATATATTAAAAATGTTTCTTTTCAATACAACTAGATACTTGTAATAAATGATATTGTAAAAAATTATAACAAGAAATGATAAATTGATCACATAATTAAATTGTGAAGACTTATCTTTCTTTAAATATATCTGCTCTTGATTAGCAAACAATTAAAATAATTTGAAATTACTGCATCAAATACTTTATCCAGTGAAACTTAATGCTTCTCTAAGCAAATAACTAAAAATGGAGGGAGGAGCTTTTATTCTTGAGGGAAGGAGAACTGTTGAAATCAAGTATATTTAATGTGATGTCTTTCCCCTTTTCTTTTTAGCTGCTTCCACATTTTAAACAGTAATGACTTGTTTGTATCAAAGTAGATCTATTGTCAGTCTTTTTAGATTTGTGTTCATTCTTGCCTCTGGAATTTCTATACTTATCCACTGACTTATCCTTTGAAACGAACTTCTTAAAGCTCAGTACATTACCCAAATCTGAGACTGGAGCACCTTTCCTGTGAGGACAGGCTGAGAGAGTTGGGGTTTTTCAGACTAGAGAAGGCTCTGGGGAGACCTCATAGCAGCCTTCCAGTACTTAAAGGAGTCATATAGGAGACATGAAGTGTAACGATAGGACGAAGAGTAACTGTTTTAAACTGAAAGAGGGTAGATTTAGATTAGGTATGAGGAAGAAATGCTTTACTGTGAGGGTGGTAAGACACTGCAACAGGTTGCTCAGAGAAGCTGTGGATGTCTCCTACCTGGAAGTGTTCAGGGACAGACTGGACTGGGCCTTGAGCAAGTTGGTCTAGTGGGCAGTGTCTCTTTCAACAGCAGTGGGGTTGTAACTAGATGACTTTAAAGGTCCCTTCTAGCCCAAAGCATTCCATGGTTTTATCACTAACTATGCATCTTTTCTGTTGGATTCAGCACTTACTCAGAACTATACTACTGTTCTGTGTGTGTGTTTTGTGGTTGTTTATTGGGCTTTGTTTATTTGTTTGGATTTGTCCTTTTTTTTTCTCATTAATTATAATTTGCCCTGACAGGATTCAAGCATAGAAGCCAAGAACTAACTTGATTTTTTGAGAATCCTTCTGACAGGTGCACAAAAGAAGCTCCTGTTGTAGGCTGTAGTGTGCAATTCTGTAGAACTGTAATGATATAAATGAATGCTATGGAAGAAATTCTTTTATACTGAGGTTTTCATGACTACTGTTACTAAACTTGCTTTCTTCTCTGGTAATATAAGGTTGAGATTGTACACAGAATCACAGAATGGTTTGAGTTGGAAGGGACCTTTGAAGATCATCTAGTCCACCCTGCCGCTCTGGGCACGCACACCTTCCACTAGATCAGTTTGCCCCCAGTCCAGCCTGATACTGAACACTTCCAGGGATAGGGCATGTACAAACTGGAACACAATATTCTCCTAAATTACGAAATATACAATTAAATTGATAAAAATTATGACATGAATATTTTCCTTATTTTTAGTAGAAAACAGCATGGTTCTCAAATATTTAAAAAATGCCTTAACTGCTCACTGCTGTATTCAGATTTTTAAAAAATTGCTTTGAATTACAGTTCTGACAAAAATAGAGTTGTTGGATCAACCTAATGCCATACTTACCTTGTGCATTTTGACTTACTTTCTTTTTGGATGGGAAAGGATATCCCATGAACTTGAAATAACAATCATCTTGCTCCTGTGTGTTATAATGCAAACTAGCCTATGCAGCTTCAGACTGCAAATAACCATTTATTCAAGAATTAAATAAAAGGGTAGACACTGTCATGTGGGCTAGAAGGTTTTTGGCTTCTTCCTAGATTATGCATATCTGACTTTTCTAAGATCAAGTGATGACACTTGAATTACTTGGCTATTTGTTCTTTATCGCTATTCAATTAAACATAGTCATCAAGCATTTTTACTGCTTTGAAGAAGCCCGATTTGACTTTCTGCACAATATTTGTTTTAGCTGCATACAGAAAGAATACTAATCAATGGTTAACTATAATTTAATGTAGAAATATCATACAAAAAAAAATCTATTTCAATATCATGGATTTCACTCAAGTCTGGTGAGGGAATTATATGCTAATAAACAATAATAATTCTTAAAATAGTGTAGGTTGTTTAAGCATCTTTTCAAATCATAGTTTTGCACAATACAATTTATTATTCTGTGAAATTACAAACCAGTGAATTCCTTGGTTAAAATAACTGGGGTGCATTCTTATGAGACTGGGTAAAATAAATAGCAAGATTTTGAAGTGCTCCTGAAAATAAATATGAATCCAGAGAATAAAGTGTTGCAGTGAAGTTTAAAATTAATTTAAATCTCTTAAATGGAAATTAAATGCTCTTATTTTTGCCCTATAATGACTGCATATCAAATAAATAAAAAGAGAAGGAAAAAATCATAATACTTTGTCAGTGTTAATTTTAAGCACCTGCTACCTCAGTGCTAAAAATGTCCTACTTAAGATACTGTGAGAAGTCCAAAATATGTTTATAAATGAAGCTAGTTATGAATGCCTAGTGTAGCATTACCTCAAGCATTTATGGGTTTAGATTTTTTTTGTGATTAAGCTTAATTACCAAAGTCCTCAATTATGAGGCTTCTTTTTCTGAACAATAACAGTATTACTTGGAAACTCGGATTTTTAACTCAATCTTTAACACATTTATTTCCTTTTTATTTTCTTTCTTTCTTTTTTTTTTTGTTTGTTTGTTTTTAATTTCCCCCTAGGAATGATTATTTTTCTAGTTGTTTATGAATGAAATTATTTTTTTCTATTGTTTAGCTGGCAAATAGAGTAAAACTCCTTTTCTACTGTAATTTATACCATTGAATAAGTATTCTATTTTATGAAATTAATATTAGAGAAAAAAAAACCTTGTTTTCATCTTTGTGAAAATTTGTGTATCTGCATGTATGTATATTTAAACACCTGCATGTTTATATAAATATGCACACACATAAACTTCTAATGCACTTTTACTTCCATTTAACTCATAAGTCTTTATGAATTTCTGTATTGGAGAGTACTTGTAGAAACAAGTATATTTCCTCCAAAACAGAATTCAAGAAAGATACTTTAAAACATTATAAATATGGAATATGCTATTAATATGATCATAACTCTTCATATTACTTAACATACTTTTATTAAAGTATAGCAATTTAGAAATATTCTTGTAGCCTTCGATCACCATCATGAACATATACTGAGAACTAGATTTTAGTTTGTCAATAAATGTTAAGAATTTTGAAGTAAGTTGCATTAACATTCTCATTATCACCATTGCTAAAAATATTTATGTTTTCTACTAAAATATACCTTAACATTTTCTTTTAATTGCAGCTGAATGTGGAGCCTCCACAACAAATAATGAAGGAATCTTACTGTCCCCCAATTATCCTCTTAACTATGAAAACAACCATGAATGTATTTACAGCATTCAGGTACAAGCAGGGAAAGGAATCAATATTTCTGCTAGAACATTTCATTTAGCCCAAGGAGATGTTCTTAAGGTATGTAATTGTGTAACTGATTTTGTTATTTCTAAACTTCTAGTTCCTCATATCATTAAAATTTGTCTGCCTGTGATAGTACAGTTTTTGATAAATTTATATTAAGCACCTCTTAGAAAATATGTGTCTAAGCCAGTTCAGCTTCTAAAAAGTTAAAAACTAGGCAACCTGAGGTGTTTCCATAATCTGTTTTTTAAAACATAAATTTCTGACCACATGTAATTAAAGAAGAGATTGAACCTGTAAACTGGATGTTGCCTTACTGTGTACTTGCATTTTGGTTTTAGTGTTAAATATCAAGCAGCTACATCATATGTAAATTCTGTTTTCTTCCTCACTATCTTCACAACTTGAGCTATGATCTAAACATAATAAAGAATACACCCAGAAGCTTAATTTAATACAGTCTACATACTGCATGTACAACATGAGACTTAAGCATTAATTGCTCAACTCTTGTGTGATGTGACATCTTCTGCATAACGATAATCACAGCAGTTACATGTGAAGAGAATTTTTGCATTACACAAAGAAATGTCAAAAGGAAAAACAGGATCCTAGAATCTTCCAGACTTCACATAAATTCAGTAGCATTTACTTTGAATTGTTCATAGATTTTGTTACTATATTCCCCAAAAAGTATCCATTTCCAGATGCATCTAATGCTTAGCCATCTACATTTTCAAAGCTGCTGATGATCAGGGTAATTGTTTTCTAGCACATGCCATCAAATGCAATAAATAAGATAGCCATAAAAGGGATTAAAAAATAGGCTAATTTTTCAGAATACTCAATTTAATTAAACTTACCTCTGAGAAACCAAATAAACATGACGTACTGTGCCAATCATGTATGATTATAAAAAGAATCTTTCTGCCATATTCTGCCAATGCAGTTATTCAAGTGAGAAGGATTATAGATGGGTTTCTTAGAAATAACTGTGATTCAGACTGTGTTTTACCTCATATATCTTTACCCATCTGAGTATTAAGTTAGGATTTCTGTCATTAGTTGTCAGGCACTTCCAAAAAGGAGTTAATTAATACCTAAGGCATAACCAGGCCTAAACAACCAATGCAAGATGAAATCAGGCAGCAGTTTCCTGCTAAAGCACACAAAAGAAAGTGAAGAATAGTAAGAATAGTGAAGAATATGGTAACATCTTTAAATTAACCAATATTAGCATAGAATTTGAAGTCAAATTTTACATTTGAATTTGAATCCTCATCCACCCAAATCACTGTCCTAATCTTTCTGTACACATATTTTTATGCCAATCCAATAAAAAAACAAATAAACTAGAAGAATTCTTTATGTTTATCACTATTTCAGCCTCTCTGATATTGTAGCAAGACAGAGACACTTGACCTTTAATATTCTGGGAAGGAATGATGTATGTGAAACCTGTCATGCCTCTTCTTGCCTCATTTCTCAGATGAAGCTCTTACAAATTGTCTTAATCTCATCCGACTCTTTTTTCATGTGTTCATTTGATAAAGGAGTCTTGTTTCAGGAAATACAAAGCAGCAGTCACGTATTCCAAAATTTTTTCATGAACCAGTTTTGAAGTTGTCTGTTGAACCCTATTATTGTCCATTAATTTTCATATCCAGGAACTTTAAAAGAATCGGTGGAAGGTTTGATATGTGACTAGCTTGTGAATGAATATGCCTAGTATTTATCATTAATGACTTCAAGGTCAGGAAAGTAGTCTTGGTTATCCACATTTTTTTCCTGTATTCTCTTATACTGATTTATATTAATCTTGGTAAAACATCTTTGAAAATAACTTTGCAGGAGCTTCCTTTTATTTTTGTAGAACTAGTAACTAAATTGAAAAAAATAGAAAATGTTGCCTCATTAGCCTATTTGCTGATTGTAGAGAATACACTTTTGGCTACAAGAGTAGCCAGAGTGTAACCCATCAGGGTTATATTTTAACTATAGTTCTAAGTGAATCAATAATAGTCAACAAATGCTAATATACATCACTACTTTCGTAAGTGTATATAAACATTAATGCCTTGACCAAACTCTTAAGAAATCTGAGGTAAGTAAAGAATAATGAAGTCTGCAGTGAAAAATGGTAACAGAAGAAAGTTAAGTTTAAAAAATAAAATAAAATAATCGAGTCCTACAGCAAATAGCTGAGTAATGTATAGTGATTACACAATTTCCCTTCAGCTATGAATTAGGGAGGGTAAGAAATTCACCAGTTGGAAAACAAAATACCTAGACAGAAGCTTCCAGACAGAGCTTCCTTTCCCCAAACACAAATGAAGAAATTCCATAATACTTGAGTTAAAGCTCATTTACTTCTATTTTTTAGCTGCAGACTTTGGTTAAGAAATGCAGCTATGCAGATTAAATTCCATGCAAAGTCTGAATAGACTGAATATTCTATGAAAATTTTTATGGGGTCTGCTGTGTACCACATAACTTAACTGACCATGGATCAAATTTATACCTGACAAGCACTGTGCTTGCAGCAACAAAACAGCTTGACTGGGAATAGATCATTAGAGGGAAACACTGTATTTAACACAAATCACCATCCTTACTGTTTCTCCCCATGCAGAAAGGAGGAGTTTCCATTTATTGTTTCTGAAGTGCTATAGAACAGGCATTTCAGAAGATACAATTTGTTTTTCATTTGTCTTCTTTTTTATCGCTTCTTTTTTGTTTTGTTTTGGATGTATCTGCTCTATTTACCTTAAAGTTGTATGTGATTTGTTTTGTTTGTTTGTTTCACTGGTTGTGTTTTATTTAAAAGTATAAGAAATATATGCCTCTACTTTTTTTTCCTGCTTCTAAGGGTATAACCTGCTCTTAATAGTGCCAAACCTTGTTTTAATATTCAGTCAAGTTTCATGAAGGCATATGAAGAATTTAAAATTTGTATAGTTACTATATGCTAATCCATTTAATATTACTCTCAGAAACCATATAACAATTCTTCCCTTCTTTATAATTGTACTGAAATTTGAGTTTGTGCACTATGTTTCCAGAATTCAAAATTCAGTACGCAGAGGAAATTGCCTCTATGGGAGGCAAAGAAAAAGAATAAATGTTTTCCAAAGTATGTAAACATTTCTACTTGCTTTTTTCCCCTGCTTTTATTTCCGTCCACCTGCTTTGCTTGTAAACTCTGTAGTCTCTGATAGCTGTAAGCAAACCCTTTTATTTGCAAAGAAATGAACAGAGCTACCATTCTTCTACTTGTCTGAATAGTCCATTGTTAGTGGTGAACACTTGATTTGTGTTGAAGCCATTTAAATGTAGTACATATTCTTATAGTCAAAGATCTTTTAATACGCTTTTTAAATTTACTGGGGGGAAAGACATCCTTTATTAAAATTGAATCTTGAACAAAGATAATATGATTGTTTTCTTTAATTAGATTTAAACATGAATAAAAATGTACCTATGCATGGTACTAATTGAGTAGTTTTCTGTTAATGTTAAAACAACAAAGGCCCACCCCAGAAAGACCTGCAGGCAGATTCCATGACTGAACCTAAAACAGGAGAAAGGAACACCAAGTATGAAAAGGACCAAGATGGGAAGAGAACATCAGCGGGGATTTTTTTTTTTTTCCTCTTTTGTAGTAGGTTGGCAGTATATAGGGTGAGAGCTGATGTGCCAGACAAAATTGCATTTTTGTGGTAAAAATGGCTTTAAGAATTATTTTTGATGCTGAATGAAGCATTGTTTTCTTCCTTCTACAAAAAGATTCAGTGAAGCAACAGCAGGTAATGGTGTGTCAGTAAACCAGACAGAAGAACTGGCATTAAGGGTCCATTTCCTTTGTGCTTGAGGCAGCACTCTTTGTGCTCCTGTGGAATATGGAGGATTCAGTTGTACTGCATTTGTTTGCTGTCTCATCTGGGAACCAGTTTTGAAATGTGTGCTCATGCCTCAATTTTTGAGGGTTTTTGCACAAAGACTTCGAAGGGAGGTAATGTTTTGGGCTTTTTGCTCATTTGTTTCTTAAGTCTCCACACTTGCTATCAAAATAGTTTTAGAAATATCATCCTGAAAACATGAGTAAAAAATAGGTAATAAAAATAGGGGACAAAAAAAACCCCAAACATATGGGCCCTTTACTGTCTTTATATTAGTGCTTCTATTTGCATGTGATATAAATGATACATTTGACAGGGTGTTGACAGTCTCAACTCTGAGCTGCTGATTTTATGTCATTCCTCCTCTAGAAAGGCACAGATCTTTATAGCCATATGCCTTTTATGTTTCAGTGGAAAATCTCAAAAATAGATTGATTAAAATGCACAAATTGAATATATTCATTTTTTACTATGTCCTCGCTAAAACTTCATGGAGTCAAATAAGTTAGAAGACCATTAATTTCTATTTAAAATTTGTTCATAATAAAGCCCTTCGAAAGCTTAGTGTGGTGGTGTAACCACCCCCCCCAGGCTGCATTGCGATAACTACACCAGCCAATATTGTTCTTGCTTTAGTTTCAAGGGCAATGTAACCAACATTATTCTTGTTTCAATTGCAAGTGCAATGGGTTGGGATGGTCTGGCACTTTTTGATGTTACCTAGTAGGGCAGTGAGTTGAGATGATTAGGCACTCCTTAACTGCACCTTGAGCTCCTGTTGCCTAGGGAGACCCCTCTTGCCCAATCTGAAAGTTGCCAAGATCAACTGACAAGAATTGTGGCCACAAAAAAAATAATGAACAAAGTCAATCGTCTTGCAACCGTATAAATACTGATCCTAGAGTGAGGCCCTTTAGAGTTCCCTATGATCACACTAGGCTGCTACCCTATATTTCGTGAGATAAGATTGATGTTGCTAAAGGAAAAGAGTAATTCACTGTAATTTGATCTCGTGGCATTCAAACATCATTGGGTACCAAATTTTACTATAATCTACAGAGAAAGTAGCATCTTAATCCTAAATTAACCTCTGTATGTGTATGCAATTTAATGTAGAAATGTTGTTGAATCTTTAGCTAAATCACTGTGATTTATCAAATTGTTGATTATTGACTAATTAAGCATTGCTAGAATATCATATAATTAGATTATAATAGTGCTAATGAATTTCAGATTGCTGCTATTCCAGAAATACATAAGAATCACTCAAACCTGATCCTGACTCAAGCTCCCCTCTGTATAAATAATTTCTCTTGCTCTCCATTTGTATCACTCCAACCCAATTCCAATCATTATATCTTCCTTCTACATAGTAAGTAATAGTGAACCTTGAAATAAAACCGTTAAGTTGCACTCTTTAGAAATTAATAGGAAAAATTTCTTTTTTTATTCTTCTAATGCTAGTGATTCTTTAAGCAATCTTAAGATCTCCACTCCCTCCACAAAAAAAAAAAAGGTGTAGTTGGCAGGATCCTAAGTAAGGATTCTATGGCAAGTTATTTAAGTGATTTAAAACACTCATCATGACACTTAGGAAGTTTTAGTTATGCTTTAACTGTAAATGCAAACATAGCCACTCCTCCCCATATTAAGATATTAAGCATTGCATTCATCAATTTAAATCATATTTATATAAAAGATGCTCACTGTTCGCATCCTTCCCTATAACATTTCAAAAATACTGGAATATGAAGAGCATTAACGTGATCTTCTGTGTCTTTGCTCCTCTTTATGAGTTAATCATTTAACAGATCAGTCCTTTAAATAGCTGATAAAGATGGACCTCTGTTTTTCAAATCACTTGTCACTGGCATATTCAGGCATTATGAAGTCATGAATCAATTAACTTTGCATTAATATTATAGGATGACTTTAAGGAAAATGTATTCATATTTTCATGATTATTCTAGACCATACATTTAGCACACAAGTGACGTTATGCTGGCAAGGCCTATGAGAAAGAATATTCCTATATTAAAAATAAGATAATAGTGCTACCTTAATTTGCATATAATCCCATTTTCTGTGTCAAATCTGACATGAATTACTCATTCAAAAGCTTTAAGAAAACTCTCACCTCTTTTAGGAAGTTTAGGAAGAAAATGCTGATTCTGCAAAGCTCACAAGAGAGTGTATGGTACTACTAGTTTCTTTGCAATTTATACTGTTAGCGTTTAAATTACATATGTAAATTTCTATTTAGTACATATCAGCCTGAATGAGGCAAAAAGATGTGACTTGTATTGAGAGTCACACTTCAAAATATTCATCCATTTATTATCCCTAACGGAAACTCCATTATTTCAAGATGAGGGGCATATGCTTCTTTGAATATTTGAAAGCCATCAACAACAAAAAAATAATCAAAAATCATTTCCATGTTCAAATGAATCATATCTCTGCTTCATCCAACTGCAGTTCTACTCAATGTTAAGAGTTTCAGAAGTGGTAGGGTCCTTTAAATTTTGTTTCTTCATAGAAATGACATAGGCTTAAAAGTATTATACAGGAGGGCAGCCAGTTAGCTCATGAAATATAAAAATGTAAACTATGGAGAGATGTCATGGTGTCATTGTGAAGGGCTTAGTATGGTAGGACAGTTAACAGAAACTATGTGTGGGGAAATTCTAACAGGAATAAAATTTGTATCACGAAGCAGTTCATAGAAAGTTGTGGTGAGACACTGAGAATAGTTGGTATAATTTATTAATAGCTTCCTTTGGTTAATTATTAATGACACACGTGTAGCAGGAGATGGATTACTCTTATGTAGTATTTAAAAATAAAATAAATCCCGAATCCTTGAGTATTATTAGTTATAAGTAGCTTGAAGAGATTAGGAGAAATTGCATCAAAATTAATCTGAGTTTTCCTTTAAGTCTGTCATATATCTGTAGGATAGCAATAATTCTTCTGAAATGGGTGACTTTCTTTCAGTTACTCAAACAAAGCTAAAGTCAAATTCAGAACTAATTTTCTGGGTGTTTGGTTTGGGTTTTTGTTTGCTTGTCTTTCTGGCTCGATTACTGATCTCAGGGATGATCAAGGAATGATGACAAGTTGTTTTGCTGTTCTCCTTAAACTGCTGTACAATTATTTATTCATTAGAGATGGCTAGAAATGGTTTGTTTTATTTCAGCATATCATTAAATGTAAAGTCTTTGCTATAACCAGAGACATGAGGATCTCTGAAAAATAGGATTTATGGGTATAAATTGTTCTTACAGTTGGGGTATAGATGTCAATACTTCATATTCATTTTATTGCCTACTATTACTAGATATTTCTTATGAGTGGAGACAATTCCCTATTTTCTTCCTAAAGCTTTAGAATTTCCCTATATTGTAATTCGAAAGTTATTCAGAGGTCAGTTTGCTAATTTGTAAGTGAAATGTTTCTTAAACTCCATTTATCAAAGTGTTAAGTTATTATAGAAGTCATTGAATAAATCCTACAGGACATGGTGGTTGAGTTAGCACCTATTGTTAAGTTATAGTTTAACTATTTTCAGGAATGAAACAACCTGCGATATTTTAAAGCAGTCAAGCTTGTAAGGAGATTTTCTGAGAATTGTTAAAATATTGTTTTACATATTTCGTAGTTTGACAGAAGTTTCTGTTCCAATAGAGAAAAGAACATCTTCTGGAGCAAAAATAAATAATAACAATGCTGTATTCCAATTTACATCTAGATTCCATTATTCTTTCAACTTACAGAAGCAATTTTATTTATTTTATTTCCTAGTGTCCTTCTACTTTATATATTTCAACCTCTCATTACTTAAAAAATAGTTTTGAGGTTTGTTTAAAAAGCCAAAGTTGGGGAGATGTGAGCTTTTCTATTATGTTACTTCTGTGCTACAGAAAATAGGTGTTTGCTGATAGATTGTGACCACCATTACAACAGTGAAAGAGGAAACAGAAAGGTTTTCAAACACTGAGTTGATATGGCACCTCTGCCCATTCCTAATGTTATGAAAAAGGAACTGACATATTTTAAATTGTGCTTTTGAAAAATCACCACGCTTAGGTCAGCTTAAGATAGGCAAGCAGCATATCCAGATAGTACTTTGGATTGACTGGTAATAGATTTCTCTTGGTAGAGCTGTCCTCCCTCTTAATGGGGATATACAGATTTTTTTCTGGAATCAAATATCCCCCCCTTTTTTTTTGGGGGGGGGGGGGCAGTTTGTTGGGGTTTTTTTTGTTGTTTGTTTTGTTTTTCTTCATATCTATAAAACTCACATTTCTTTTACAGATCTATGATGGCAAAGATAACACTGCTCACCTGCTGGGTGCATATACTGGGGCATCGTTAAGAGGCCTGACACTAAGTAGTACTTCAAATCATTTGTGGTTGGAATTTAACTCGGACATGGAGGGCACTGATGAAGGTTTTCAGCTTGTGTATACCAGTAAGTTTTTGAGAAAACTGTGGTAAGAGTTTTATGATTTTAAAGGAACGAAAATTATTTGCTCCTACGATGAAAATGCAGTCAAAAAGAGAAATACTGGTAAAATCAACAGAAAATCATTCATCACTTACCAAAATAATAGTTTCTTAATTGTACCTCAAAAACCCCAATGCCATTCTAGATGCCCTTCACTATGTCTCTAGATATCAGATGCTTCTCCAGGCTACAGTTTGCTCTTTGGTCCTGTTGCCAAAACTGTCAGCGCTGTGTGGATAGCTGACATACAGTATAGGGCAGCAAAACACTGCAGGTATCTACACTTAGGCAATACAGTTACATGTTCACCACCAAAAGGGAAGTGATCAGTTAAAAAGACTACCTTTGTGCTGTGTATAAGCACACTGTCCAGAGATGAGGACATTCCAAGGATCAAAGGACATTTTTAACTTCTGTTCACGCCGTATGATCAGTAATTTTCTTAGAAGGCAGGTAGGTCTAACTGGTCAATAAGTGTTCAGTCTGGCAATTTAAAAAAAAGGTTCTTCATTTGGGACTTGCATTAGCATCTTTTAGACCTTCTGCAATGCAGTCTGTATTGAGAAACAATAGCTTAGCTAGGGATGAGAAAAGTTCAGCTCAGAGGTTGTAGTGGCTCTTTAGCAAGTGAGCCATTTTCAGGGAGACATTAAATGAGCTCAGGGGAGAACTGGGAATATACAGCAATATACAGCATTTGACTTTTTTTTTTTCTTATGTGAGCAAACAGCCTTAATCATCTGGAAGCATTTTGTCTGTAAAATAAATTGCTGACTATTTTTTCAATCAATCGTCATGATTCGGTACTTGAGGAAAGGTTGTGAAAGGCTACCAACTGTTGACCAGATGGACAAATACTGCGTAAATGACTTCACTAAACAATGCAGATATGAAAAACCCTTCATTTGCTCCTATGTCATTTACAGATATACTGTCTGACACAAAGTGCCTTTTTTACTTACAAAGAGTTTGAGCTGCGTGATATTGATAGAATGCATTTGGTTTTGAACAAAGTGAGATTTTAAGATGCTTCTCAGTTAATAACAAAAATTATTTCAAATAGAAAATCTTTACATGAAATTTCTGTTTATGTTTCCCCAACAGTTAATATGCTTCCCTGCTTCTGCATAAGGCATTTTGTTTCCTTCTTGCTCCACATATCTTAATCCAAATTGTTTGGCTTGAATTCTCTGCATTGTCATCATTGCTACATCATTGTACATAGTTTTTAAATTTGCAAACTACTGAATGCGGGATTACGGTAGAGATTGATGAGTATAACAGTATTTCTTTGGTGCCATAGGTTCTATTGTACCATTGGTGTAACAGTGCACAATAACAATAAACAAATCTACTCTGCAGTTTTGTTTATGAGCCTTTAAATGTCTATTCACAAACAAGATTCTGATTAAAGGGGCAGTCACTTTAACTACCATGTTGTAATTCCTCATATCATTTTAGAACTGACTGATAATGAATTTCCTTCTCAGTCTCTAACTGAACTCCTAGGAAAAATGTTGTTACGACACAGTTTGGTTTGCATGCTTTCAGTGAGAGGTATAGACAGTTATCATACTTGGACTGTTTAAAGCAGAGAAGAAACCTTAATTATGTTGTTACATGAAGTTTGAAAATGTTTTAATTCCACTGGGAAACATAAGAGCGCTATTTTTACTGTATGTATCTCTTTCATTTTGCAACTACAGTGTTTTATTCCTACCACAGGTTTTGAACTTTCACATTGTGAGGACCCTGGTGTGCCGCAGTTTGGATATAAAATCAGTGACCAAGGCCATTTTGCTGGAAGCACTATAATTTATGGATGCAATCCAGGTTACACACTCCATGGAAGTAGCCTTCTAAAGTGTATGACTGGAGAAAGAAGGGCATGGGACTATCCTCTGCCATCATGTATTGGTAGTAGACTCTTCTATTTTTCATTTACTTACATGATTACCTGAATATAAGAGAAAAAAAAAAAAAAGGATTGTTAGATCTTTGTGAAATCTGATCTGCATGTACACAGATCTATTTACACATGCATTTACAGATCTGTCTGCATAGATCTCGTCTATGTCAAAGGCAGAACAGGTGGAGTCCTCCTTGGATGCTGGCCATTGAAGAAGAGAGCTTGACCCTTGTGATCTCTCAGCTTTAGACTGAATTTGGCCTATATGAAATGGAATACCTCATTGGTCAGTTTAGGGTCACTTGCCCTGTCTACTCCTCCCTGTGGGTTTGAGACCTCTTACTTTTTGCACCTCCAACATAGTACACAATATTTGGCAGTGACCTTGGTCTGCACAGGAGCAAGTGTAAGCAAGAGCCCTTCTGCACACCAATCCTTGATAGTAACTCTAGACATCAAGTGTTATCACCGCTAGAAGCAGACACTGTGTGTGAAAATATGTCCTTAGCTTCAGAAAGTGAAGTTACTTAGAAGTGCTTAGCTGAAAAGTAAAATCACTGAACAGAATTAGTTCTGTTCTAACTCAAAGAAGGATATTGTGCTATCCTCTGAGTTAAGTAATTATGAAAGATTTTTTTTAAAGGGTATTTAGGAATTAACATATTGGCAATGTGCTTAAAAAAGATATGAAAAACCACCTGTCTCTCCAAATTTGCTTTTATTATGTCAGAAAATCCATCATGAGTAGCATTTCACGTATTTTATCACAGAACTCACAGATCATAACTTAATATATCTCTCAAATAAATATTTTAGGTGTTAGTCAAAATAAAACTTTATTTTTACCAAGAGATCTAATCAAAGTATTATTTTGGCTTTGCACTTCACAAGACAGAATACATTAGAGGGACTTTTAAAGGAAGAAAAGCGAAATAAGGCTTTAAAGGCCTCAGGGATATACATTAAAAAATCATTTTTTTTCAAAGCATAATTATTAAGTTTATGAAATACTCAGTTTTGCCTAATGTCTGACTGAGGCCATCTGAGAACAAGCTACTTATCATCTGTTATCCTGTAAGAAATACTACAGCTTCACTGTGAGGACAATTTTTGAGTTAGAATTTTTTACAGCTTTTTTATTTTCTTGTCTGAAACTCTGGTATTCTCTCTGATAACTTTATTTTATTTAGCATGGGGTTTTGGGGTTAGTTGGATGATTTGTTTGTTTTAAATACAGGGTTTACAAACTACATATTTATGTAGTTTTCTTAATTTAATTCTGCTGCTTTAGGGTGACATGATGATATTGGATGTATTAATTTTTTAAATTTTTTTAAGTAACAATCCATATTCCTTTTCATTATATGATGGTATGTTTTATAATTATTATGGTTTGTTCAAAAATATTAGAGATACATAAGTTCCAGAGGAAAATACAAACATATTCAAATAAAAGTACAATTACAGGTTCCTTTCCCAAGACGCTTCGACTCCTCCTTATGTTGCCTTACACTCTTAGGGCATAGTCAGTTTAGTTGTGTTGTTTATTCAGGAAAAGCGTAGATGTATACATGGATTGTTTAGATGAGTAGCTGGAAGAAGATCTGTAATGAATTAAAAGCAGCATATTTTGCAATCTTGTTTTTTACTAGCTGAATGCGGAGGGCGTTTTAAAGGAGAATCATCAGGAAGAATTTTGTCTCCTGGTTATCCTTTTCCCTATGACAACAATCTGCGTTGCATGTGGGTGATAGAGGTAGACCCAGGAAATATTGTCAGGTAATGGAATCAAATCTTATAAAAAAATCTTTTTCTTTATATGATAACCAATTCTTACCTGTGCAGTGAAGAAAAGAAGGGATTTAGATTTAAAATATAAGATGCAGCTCAATGCCAGTATTTTTAGCATTTTGAGTTTGAATATGTAGGCTTGTGTTGAAACTGTTTGTTTTACAATGAACATTTTCTGATAAAGATCATGCTTTAAAATTGATTATGATGAATTTTAAACCACTTCATAAGACTACATATGCAAACATATATGCAGACTAGAACTGCTAACTGAAAATCTCATTAAAAATATCTAATATGAAAGCTATTTTAATGCCAGTTATTAGGGGCAGCCCTGTGCAGAAGGTCTTGGGTGTGTTGGTGGATGAAAAACTGAGTATGAGTCACTAATGTGCTCCTACAGCCCCAAAGGTCAGTTTCATCCTGGGCTGCATCAGAAGTGTGGCCAGCAGGTCAAGGGACGTGATTTCCCCCCCGCCCCATTCTGCTCTTGTGAGACCCCACCTGCAATACCTCACTCAGCAGTGGGGCCCCCAGTATGAGAAAGACGTGGACCTGTTCAGGTGGGTCTAGAGGATGGTCATAAAGCTGTCTGTTCATGTTTACAGATAGTACTATCTGCTAGTTTACTTTCTTATCTATGGTGTAGTTTAGAAAGTCTTACAATGTTACTATATTTATGAAGGTGATCATGGAGCTGGAACACCTCTCCTATAGGGACAGTCTGATATAGTCGGGATTGTTCAGTTTAGACAAGAGAAGATTATGGGGAGAACTTATAGCGGCCTTGTGGTTCTTAAAGGGGACCTACAGTAAAGATGGGGAGGGACGCAGGGAGTGCAGTGACAGGATGAGAGGTAATGGTTTCAAGCTTGAAGAGGGTAGTTACAAGTATATTAGTTACAAGGAAGAAATTCTTTACTGTACATTTGAGACACTGAAGCAGGTTGCCCAAAGAAGCTGTGGATGCCCCCTCATTAGAAGTGTTCAAGGACAGGTTGGATGGGTCTTTGAGCAACCTGGTTTAGTGGAAGGTGTCCCCACCTATGTCAGGGGACTTACAACTAGATGATCCTTCAGGTCCTTTCCAACCCAGATCATTCCGTGATTATAAGATTGAATATGTACAAAGTGCTTGAGTAAGCAGAAACTTTAGGTGGAAGAGTCTACATTTTTAAATACCCCTACATTTCAGTAGTTGTTTTACTCAGACATTTATTCACACTATATCATTAATTGCATATGTTTACAGTTCTTTTTAATTTGTTTAGATGTAAATGTGATAAATAATATTAAGAAAGAGAAAAACATATTTTCTGAAAAGATTCCATAAGTAGTTATAGATTATGGCTGAAGTAATATATTATTTCATGGTAGACAGAATATTAGGGGTATTTTTTTTTCAAATGGATTTCTATGTATTGGGCTTTTATGCATCCAAAGGTAAAGGTGTGAAACATGGAAAATCACCCTTGGAAATCAAAGTTTATTTGCCTATTTTTTATTATTTTTGTTGCTAAATAGATGCTACTGTGTAATATGAAATCTAACAATAAAATTATGGTATTGTTACAGCCTCCAATTTCTTGCTTTTGATACTGAGGCATCCCATGACATTCTACGAGTTTGGGATGGTCCACCTGAGAATGAGATGCTACTCAAAGAAATAAGTGGATCCCTTGTTCCTGAAGGCATTCACAGCACACTCAACATAGTAACTATCCAGTTTGACACAGATTTTTATATCAGCAAATCTGGATTTGCCATACAGTTTTCAAGTAAGTTGATGATTTTTTAATTTATTTTTTTTTTAAAAAAGGTGGTTCACTCACAGATAATTTTAGTTCTGGATACCAATTAAAATAATTGAAAACATTTCTGACTTTGCTAGGGAAACAATTGGCCAAGTCTTACAAACTTGTTGGAAAGCTGTATTTTGTCTTTTAAAAAGAAATAAAATAAAAATCACGTCCTTTTCTAATTGGCTTTGTTTCAAGGGCAGTTGCAGCGGCGCCAGAATGCTCATAATCATGGTATTTTTTTAATTTATTTTTTTTTTTCACAAAGAAGGTGATGGAAGAATGTTAAAGACTCCATCCTGTTTTAGTCAATAAGAGTTTCTACTGAGATGTCTGTACGGTTTTCTCACTCCTGCTGCACTTGTCTGGGCTGAAACAGGAAATAGCTCTGCAGGAACAGCAGTGTCCTCCCTAGTGCCTTCTAGAGCTATTTCGTCTTGTTACAGGCAGCATGATGACAAATCTAAACAGTTACTTAACTCTTATTAAATGCATTTAGACATTTTCAGAACTGATACAGAAGAAATCATTGGGTGAGATCCATTTTAACCTTCTGGTTTTCTGGTCAGGGAAATTTATATAGTTGTTTTTTCAAGATTAGCAAGACCTGTTCTAATATCATCATTTTGTTTAGCAGCAGCAATGTTTCTAACATGGTTTAACTCATAATGATAACATTACTTACCTCGTTGTACTTCCTGTGCCTGGTAATTTTATTAGCCCTTGTTTTCCCTTACCCTCAATCTTTCTCTGTGTATGACAAATACTGTGTGTGCACAGTAGTATGAAGGGTGTGAATGAAAGGACAAAGGAAAAGATGCTTTAACCTGTAGTGAAAGAATGCCTCTGCTCCATCTGATGGTTCTTGAAGCCTTAGCGTTTAATTCTTTCTTGAAGCCTTAGCTTTTAATTCTTTAAGCCCAAGATATTTTACCACCTTAGGCTCTTTCAGAGGCCATTTGGAGGAGTCTGGCATATCTGCTTCTTTATTTTATGGTGAGGCCAAAAAGGTAATGGGGAGAGCATTATGCACTGAACTTATTTAGATAGTCATTTAGGGCGAGTAGAAAAAAGAGATTGATATAGACTAATAATGGAGTTGCAGGAAAAATGGATGAGACATAGGAGTAAAGCCATAAGGCAGCCACTGATACACTTCAGGTACTTTATCTGAAAAGAGGTTTTAGAAATCTGTTTAAAAGGAGAGTTTTCTATGTAATTCTCCTTGCTCTCACAGTCTTTTGAGATACAATGATGACAGTGTAAAGGATCCATGAAGTGTTACTGCCTTGGCATTTATCTTACTCTTCAGTCCAGGTTCACAAAATCACAGTGATCCTTCTCAGATACTTGATCTTGCATAGTTGGGTATATATTTCTTATAAGAACTGCAGAGATTTTTGTTTGTATGTTTGTTTGTTTGTTTGTTTGTTTGTTTTTTATTTGTTTTGTTTGTTTGTTTTGGTTGTGTTTGTTTTTTCCCCTAAGGTTTAAAAACTAATATATAAATAGCTAGACAACCTGAATTACACCATTGCTGTATGGACATACTACTTTACTAACCAGGAAATAAATATATTTGAGGAGATGGAGGAAAAAGATCATTCTGTGCAACTTTGTTTCAAGCTTTTTTTTTTTATACTTTTTTTGAGTATATAATGTTGTCTGAGTGGAACAGATGGTGTCTGCATACTCTACCTACAGTGTAATTAACAAACAGAAAGCTCACACAGGGGATGTATCTGCTTTACTTCCCTCTTGGCATTTCATGAAATTGAGTATGAGTATTTAACTGCGTTATTGGCCCTTTTACCTCAAGAGGAATGTTACTCAGTGAGAACAGGTATTTTATGTTCAAACCTATTTAAGACCATGAATGCTTTATTTTTTATATTGTTTTCTTAGTCTTTAAACTAAAACTCTGTTTCTAAAAAGTAGATTAAACTTCTTACTGGTTCTTTGCAGTTTTTGATTTCATTTTATCAACTGTTCATACACAATTCTGCATCTGTAATTTATTTAATGGGTGAAAATGTTCACCATTGACAATGGAGTGCAATTTGAACTTGAATACAAAACATGAAATATATATGTAAAACTAATTTTTAACTCATAATGTAAATTACAGGTAAGGTAGATAGCATTCTTCACCAAATTAAAGTGTAGGGGGAGGGAAAGCATAGAGAAGCTGAAATGTTATATCAGTAGTAGAAAGAAATCTGTAAATTAATTAGTATTGTATATTACAGTTGGTACTATTAGAATTTTCTCTGTCTAGGGCTGCCCAAAACAATCCTTTACATGGCATTGAAGTTCTTCATAATTTTGTAAAATTTAGGAGATGGTAAGGAGAAAAGAGTCAAGATGAGATTTTCTTGCTCATTGCCTTGCTTAAACTATTTTGTTTGTTTCTTTGTTTGCTTGCCTTTTTTTTAAGGGGGAAAAATGGATTTTATTAATTTTTTTTTTATCTGAAACAGAAATATTTCCACAATTTTAACATGCATAGTCCCTTTCTGTAAATAATTAATATGAAGGAAACTACTCACTTTAAGCTGAACATGTAAGGGATACTGCAGACTTTTTTGTAGTTGAAAGGATAAATTTTCAAAGTTAGTACAGTTGTGTGTTAGAAATAGTGATGGATTTGGGATGAAAAGCTCATGCTTCTGTACTTTCCACCACCATGATGATTTTGGAACACATCTAAATGGGATGAGCAGATTGACTAATGTAGGTAGAGAGGAGGTGCCAGCTATCTTCCCTTAAATCAGGAGAAGAGTGAAAGGTTGACAACAGGCCATAAGCAGTATGCAAACAGGAAGTACCCATTGCAGTGTATTTTGTCTGAACTGTCAGAAACAAAGCAAGACGTACTTTAAAAATACCAGTGAAATCATCAGTAACTTCATTTGGTCAGTAAATTCTCCACAAAGTAGAAAACTAGACCTTCAAGAAAAATAAAGGAGAAAGAAAAGGGAAAAAGTGTGCATTTCCCAAAGTCATGAGCTGTGTGTCTCAGGGTCAGGCAGAAGTATTAAGTATAATAAAACATTTTCTTTAGCTGATGTTGCTTATGTCACAAAAGTAGTAGCACAAAGAAAAAGACAAAGAAACTGAAAAATAATTGAGTGGGAACATTAAAGTGCAAAAAACATGAGTGTTAATAATCTCATGAGTTTAAAGTAATTTATTTAGTCCCCTTAATATGCATGAAGTGTGTAATATCAGATCCTTCAGAAGTTGATGCGATTTTTGCCCTAAATTTAAATGGCCTTTGAATCTGCCTCTCTGCTAGCTGTAGCAGTTCAGGTGCCATTTATCATTTCTGCAGAAAGGAAGGATTTGTATTCATCTCTCATAGGCCACTATTTCACTGTTAGCAGCTGCACTACTGAGTCACGCAGCATTACAGAATGCATTCTGCTCAGGACTAACGTGGCATTGCATTTCTGACTAATGAAACAGCACACAAGGTGGAACAATGTAAGGCAGCCAGTGCAGAACTAACCTGCTATGTTTTGACTATTTGAGAGGGTTGCTTTTTTTTTTTTTTTAACAGATACTTTAGCAGTACTTTACATATGTGATATCCTTTTATATAAGAAAATGCTATGCCTTAGAATGCTTGGATTTACCATCAAATTACAGCTTCCCTTCCTTATTTTAAGATTGGGTTAACAGCAATTTGGTTTTAATTGTCTTTGTAGACTACAGAAAAAGCCTAGTGTCAGACACTTAGTGTCAGAAAAAAACTGTCAGATGACTATGTAGATTTAAGATTGACAGTATTAATTTCCACTCTAAAATTATAATGCATAATATTACTTTAATTGCATTTAATAATTAAATGCTTACAGGTCAGCTGGTCAGCTTTCTATACTAACGTTTAGTGCTGATGATACCCACAATGTCCTCTAAATACCCTGTGTTTGATCTGTCGGTTGGGTTTACTTTTTGGGTTTGGGGTTTTTTTTGTTTTTCTTGTTATTTTTTAAAACAAAATGAGATTTTTTTTTCCTGAAAGAAAGAAAGAAAGAAACGTTTACCACAGTCTCATTTAGGAAGTTTTTTTAACACTGAATATCTTCTTGGGATTCTTTTGTGTGTTTTGGTTTTTGTTTGGCTTTTTTTTTTTTCTTCTTTTTTTTGTTGTTGGTGTGTGTCTTTGTTTTGTTTGATTTGGGGTTTTGTTCTTGGTTGTTTTGGTTTTGTTCTTGTTCATTTGCTTGTTGGTTTTTTTTTTGTGGTTTTTTTTTTTGTGTGTCGGTTTTTGTTTGTGTGTTTTCATTATTATTTTTATTACACTTATTTTCTCCAGTTTTTCAGTAACAAAGATCTCTACTTCTGAGATGTTTAACCTAAAGGTTATTTGAGAATGGATTTAGGGAACTTGTGTTGTTTACCAGTACTGTTGTTTTAGAGATCACTAACATAATTTCTTGGCTTTTCTGAAGTCAGAAAGGTAGGATGTATTCTTCCTCATTTCTATTCCATAGCAGAACCAGTTTTTCATCTTAAATGTTTTCAAATGTTTTCACACCCTGGCTTGCTGTTTTCCAACTATCAGGAGTCCTTTGGATTTAGAGATTTCAGGATGACTGTTTTCCTATGAGAAATTACTGTCAAGCTTTACACATACAAATTTAGCTCAGTTATGGGTTTGCTGGGGGTGGCATTGGTGTGTGTTTTTCTTGTTCTGTGACAGGTTTGTAAGTGACATTAACTATTCAGTAGCCATTATCCCTTAGCGCATTTGTATATAGGATATGTGTCTCTTACACAAGAAAATACTGCAAGTTAATGTTTACATGTAAAATGCCTCGGTGATGGCTTGTAGATAGTAACCTAGAGTTATGGTATTGCTAGCTGAAAGCAGAAAAGAAATATTGAAAGAAATAGGTTAATTTATAAGCGCTTTGGAAATTAAAATAAATAAATAGTCTTCTTGGTCATGTCACCATAAAAATAAATTATTTTAATTACATTAAAGATTGAACTCTCTTGATTTAAACCCCATGCAGCACAGTTTAGCCAAACCCTTGTGACTTAACATCAATGCAAAGCCTACTCACTTGCCCTAAATTTACAGATACAGAATTTAAAATAGACTTTGTCTTACTTGTGACTTGGCATTTCAGAGAGCTCAAGATGATTTGGTTCCAAATTGGAATGTCGTGTCTCAGACTAATGTTTTAAGTTCGTATATCAATGTCATATGTGTGAAATCCATTTTTCAAATCTGAAAAATCTGATGTTCTGTTTTCTGTTAAAGCAATACAAAATTTAACACTGTACTTTAGGTTTCTCAGATAACTTTTGTAGTTCTGATGGGTGATTTTGCTTGCAAACAAAAATCATTGCAGATCTTAATAATTGTCTATAAACCAAAATAAATTTGTAAGTGCAAAATGATCTTTATGTGGAATCATAATGTTATAAATGAAAATAATTTAAATAAAAATTTAATTAAAAGCATGTATTTTATTTTCCATTTTGTGTTAGTCAGTTATAAAATATAGTCAAAAGTATACTGGTTACACTGTCTTGTATAACAGCTATCTACCTAACTGATAGCTGAGACATCAATAGAAGAGCATTATAATTTGTTCTCTCAACACATACATTGTTTGATTTTAGTCACAGTAGAAAATAGAGAATGAGGGCATAAGGAAGCCTGATCATCAAATAGTATTCTATACTTAACAATATAGTTTGCCTCTTTTTTTGCAATGTTACATAGAACTACAGGCGAACTGCAGTGCGGCTGGTAAATTCACCAGCTGAGGTTTACAGGAATTCTTTTGTCGAGACCATGTAAAGGTAACATTTGGCATCTTTAAATGTATTTGAAGTACATCCTGCCTCATTGAAATATCTTCTTGCAATATATCTTTTACATATAGGAGAGTAATACTGAGCTGATTTTGCAGTATTCTCCAAAAAGGTGTCTTGTTAAGTATTTGGTACAAAACACGGAAGAAAACAGCATGGAACTGATATTCACTCATATGACTAGGGAAATAATTTTTCCATGGTAAAAAAAATAAGATGTCATTATTCTGCTGTCTGTTTTCACTGACAAATTTTAATACTGCATTAATTCTACTTTGGATGTGGATTTTCTGTTTGGCAATCTCAGCATAAGTAGTTTATTTATGATTCATGTGCCATCCCTTATAGATATACAGCCACACACGTGTGCGTGCCCATACTTGTGATGGGCTCTTTGCTGCAAGTACAGATATATCTTCAGGACTGTTATCCTATTTTTACACTCAAATCACAGTAGAATGCATAAATGTAAAGAGTGACAGCTGTTTGGAAATTTATCTGTTTTCTCCAGGGTCTTATCCTCCTCTCACTTACGTATCTCTCATTTTCAATCAATGACAGCAATTGGAGAGCATTTTCTATTGTATGTAATGCATACCATAAGAAAGAAGGGTGTTTTGGAAGTTTTACTGCTAGCTGTAATGGAATGAACATATCACAAAAATGTATCTAGAGGGAAGTAATATTTTGGAATAATGGCCAAAATATACTTATGTAAGTGAAATTACTTGAAGGCATATCAAAGTAGATTTACACACGATTAGTGTTACTTTTTCATGTTCTATAACTAATCTTCCTGCTTTTTGAAAAGCTTTCACTAGCAGAATCCACAGCCTCTTTCTCAAGCTGTAATTGTTTCAAATTCTGTATATGGATTTTTAGATCCTATATACATCCTCTTCAGTTTTAAGAAGAATTCTTAAAATGAAGGTCATTTCAAGTTTGTCAACTCATTGTTCCTACTTTCCCTGTTACCCATTCCTAGCTAGGGCTGGGTGTTTTGTAGTGTAGTTAAGTTTAAAGGAGATTTTTGCTTCTATTTAATTGCTATAGAAATATTTCTTTTTTTCCTTAACAACATTCCAGTAAGCTGCCTCATATCATAAAGGACAGATCTAGCAAAAACATCTGACTGTGGGAATGCTCATCTTTCAGTCTTCTATATTTGACTGTGGAAAAATTCTTTATGGACTGCTAACTTCAGTTACTGAATGGACATATTCAGACATGCAGTCTGAGATACAGTTCATTTACATAAAGGAATTTTAAAACCTTGCAAAAGAAAATTAAAATAAGAATCAGATATTTATTCTTTATATACCCATTGTTGTTTTGGGAAGGTGTAGTCTCTGTAATGAGACTGAAGAAAACAGAAACTGGTTTTGGACAGTGTTCTGTAACTTTTTTGCAAGTTTCTTAACAAAGAATATTTAAAAATGGGTGATCATTGCTAAGATTTTTTTCAATGCATGAGTAGCCCTTGTGTGTGGTCCAAGATCCTGGTGATTGCTTCTTTCTGAGAAGCTATTTCTATATCCCTGTATTCATAAACACATGCAAAGAAATATGCCATCTGAAATAGGGATAGATCTGGTATAAAAAGCTTAAAAAACACCCTGTAGTTGCAAAAAACCCCCTAACCACAGTACATGCAATCTAAATAGAATTAAAGATTTTCAAAACACTTCTCCCCAGCTGGAATGCATTGCCAGCATGATTATATATTGTCACAGTATCCATTTTATGCTGAGTGCCAGCAATTATCTGAAACCGTATGTCAATTAATTTGGGGCTGGGTTTCATACTCCCTGCCAAAGCTATGAGCAAATGCTTAAGGGATAATAGATGTTCAGAACTGAGCTGTTCATATTTATGGAAAAAGATATCTAGTTATGAACTGGGAAAAAATAGCTCATAAGGTTGTTCAATAAAATGTGGTAAGAGCAGTGTAGTAGTTTAGATTGTTTTAGGGAAGTGCATTTTAACAACTAATGCAAATTAACAACAACAGAAATGATAAGATAAAGAAAATTAGGTGTTATCATTAAGTCTATGTCTGTTATCTCCATAAGAACTAAAATGTATCTGGCAGTAAAATCAATAAGGTCCCTTAGAAAAGAACTTGATCTCCACTGTTCCTTCCACAAAAAGGATGTGAAACTATACCAGGTTACAATGTAAACAATACTTATAACAAGAAGTTCAGTTAATAATTGTTACTAAATACTTTTGTCTGATAATCAGTAAAAAGCATAAAATAATCTGAATAAAAATTCTAAATACAATAGCAATTAAATAATATTTAAGTATGCAGTTGGCCAAGTAGTCGGTGTTTTCCAGCTTGAGTTATCAGTTAAGCTAAGTCATTGCGTATGACTCCATCCTCATCATCTATTGCTCCATCACCTCTCACAGTCCATACAGCAGCAAGAGAAGCAAACCAGCCTGCTGTCCCATCTCTAGACATTGAACATGGGTCTTCTCTTCTTCCAGAAATTAATTTAAAAATTTCATCTGTTGTCTGGTATTCTTAGAAGATCTGCAACAGAAACTTAAACTGATGATTTAGCTATTTTCTTTTCAAGCTTTTATTTCATTTAGAATACTTAAGGATTATTTGAAACAGAAACTGAAGCTAGGCCTATGTATTGCATTCTTTGAGCTATTGAGTCTCGAGCTAGGTAGGAAGTTCCGTGTGGGAAACCATATCTATGTATTTTCTCTTCTGCTGCAAATTAGACAAGAGGCATTTGAACTGTGGTCTACCCCAGTGTATAATTTCTGTGTTTGGATGATTTTGTTGTTGTTTGGCATTTTTTTTTGAGGGGGGATTTTTGTTTGTTCATTGTTGTTTTTTTTTTTTCCCCATTCAAAATAAACCTGACCTATACTACACCTCCTAATTTATTTACTGTTGGAGTATTTGCAAATAATGAAAATATTAAGTTAACTTAACCCAATGTTAAGTGCCAAAGATAATGTAGCTAAGAGTTAGGTAAACAGAGAATTTACCTAGACAGCATAGAGAACCCTAATGGTGTAAAATTTCCTGGGGTGCATTAAGAAGAGTCTCCAGCAGGTTGAGGGAGACTCTTTTGCCCATCTACTGTGCCCTACTGAGACCACATCTGGAGTATTGTGACCAGATCTGGGCTCCCCAGTTCAAGACAGACAGGGAAATACTAAAGAGAGTCCAACAGAGGGATATGAGGATGATTAAGGGACTGGTCCATCTCTTTCATGAGGAAAGGCTGAGAGACCAAGGGCTGTCTAGCCTGGAGAAGAGAAGCCTGAGAGGGGATGTTATTAATGTCTATAACTATCTGAAGGGTGGGTGTCAAGTAGAAGGGGACAATTTCTTTTCAGTGGTCCCTTGTGATAGAGGTAGAGGTAATTGTCACAAACTGGAGCACGGGAAGTTCCACCTCAACATGAGAAAAAAAGTGTTTCCTGTGAGGGTGACAAAGCACTGGAACAGGCTGCCCATGTAAGTTGTCTAGTCTCATTCTCTAGAGACTTTCAAAACGTGCCTGGATCTGTACCTATGTGACCTGCGCTGGGTGATCCTTCTCTGTCAGGGGGGTTGGACTCAATAATCTCCAGAGGACCCTTCCAACCTCTACCATTCTGTGATTCTCTGAAAATGTTGAACTCTTTATGTTGAAGAGCTATGTTGTCCCAAATGAAATTCTGATTCTGTTCTTTATTCTTAATATTTTCCCATTTTAATCTTCAAACAATAACTGACATACTTAGGTAGAATGTATGAAGTAATGCAAAATCAATAAAGTGAGTCTATGGTTAGAATTTACTTAAGGATTATAATGGCTGTTCTTCTAAATCCCTGTTAGAGCTACAGCAAAAACAGAAGTTAAAAATAGACCAAAAAAATTACTTCAGCAGTGCTTCTATTGGTAGAAGAGTGAATAAAAACACTGTGGCTATTTTATTCTTTCTTTTTGAAGAAAAGTTTTATAAAAGGTTGGATTTGAGATAGTAAATACCAGGCTGACCTGATTCTCAAACAGCATTAGAGCTGCAGAGCAACAGCACTGTCCATATGGGTAAAGGTGTTACACAGAGCCTGGGAAAGCTTGAAGTTTGAAGGTGCAGTCTGTAAGGATAGGTTCATACTGATGCAAGTTTTAAAGTTCAACAATTATTGAAAGCCTTTTTTTAAAGTGATGGGAGTTTAGAAAAAATGTGTTGCTTATCTGTATATAAATATATATGTTGCGTGCTATGAAGAGATTGAAATTTGGACGTTTAAAGCTTCTGAGATGATTTCGTGCTCTGGAGGAAAAAAAAAAAGACAAGTTTTTTTTTTGTTTGTTTGTTTTTTGGTTGGTTGGTTTTCTTTTGGTTTGCTTTTTTCCTAATTCTCAAATAACATATGAAATTTCCCTTTCTTTTCTTTCTGGAATGAATTAAATCAAAATGTAGTAGTAAGTTAATGTCAGGGTTGGGATTCAGACTCTTTACTGATACTAGACTTGTCATACATTAGGAAACTAAATTCAGAAATTACTGTTAACAACAAGAAATCCTGTGATATTTATTATATTGATCCCAGCATCAGTGGAGTCTATTACTGCCTTGTCACACTTCTAATGTTTCAAAGTGTCTTTCCTGCATGGAAATGGAGCTGTCATCTTACAACATTACAGTCGCATATCAAGTTGCCTGTGCTTATGAACTTTCAGAAACCTTTGAACCCTGGCAGTACCTTACTGTTTTTGAGGCAGGAATAATCAATTTGCAATAATTAAATTATCTGATTTATTGTTCAAATGCATTTGTGTGCCTTATTATTAAAAAAATGTATCAAAATTATTTTATACCTCACATCAGGACATTTGTAGACAGATCTGTGTTTAACTCTGAATATGACCTAATGCTGGTTTCATGGCTTCTGTAGCTCTGTAAGCATTTGTACAGTCATGTACAGGTAGTCAAGTGATAATTTAAGGTACTCCCTCTGCTTATCTTAAATGCTTAGAACATATGAATCTGTTCATATGAATGCTCTCAGGACAAATCCAAACAAGTTTGCAGGGGGGAAATGTTTTACATGGCTTGGCTGCTATGAAACTCCAAACCAAGACTCTACTCCACTTCAAGCTACATAGCAGGAATGGAGTAAGATAGTTAACTCTCCAGAGTATTACTTGGCACATGTTTTCTGGCGAATAGGTGGTCTCATATTCAAAATCTACATCAGATAATATGTTGTATGGATATCTGAGATTGTGAGTCTCATTTGTGGGTCCTTTTGTATTCCTATATTAGCAAGTAACATAGACTAAAACGACCTGATATATAGACTGAGCAGCTGATATTGAAACAGTGCTGGCAACACTTTTCAAATTCAGACATCTTCATAGTTCAGCGTTGTGCTAGTGTAGTTCAGAAGTGAATCTTTCATTTTAGTTTCATCCAAAGGGAATCAATTAATCAAAGTATGCCCCAATGTAAAACAAAGCACAATCTGGAGTTTCATTTCACAAACAGCTCTGAAGTGTCAAAGGGAACATTTTCTGTCACTCTGTGTAGAAAGACATATAAGCTCTGTGTGTCTGATCTGTCCACTAATGTCTCACCTATTGAACGGTTTTAGCATTGAGTCTCATTCATTCTCATCCTGAATCTGAAGGTCTTGGTCAAGAACTATGTCTTCAAATTCTTAGTCTAGCAGAAATATTTTGCAGTGTAATTGTTCTGAAGTAGCACAGCCAACAGAAAGAATAAAATAGGCTTTTGCATTTCTCTGTATTCATTAGAGGAAAAAAAGCTCTCAGATGATCAGTCACAGGTTTATGATACACACACAGTCATTCTTGTAGCTGTCATGCTGCATGGGCTAGATAGGATACACTTTTTGGAGTTTGTCTTTTTTAAAATGTTGTTCATAGCAATTTAATTGATTACATTTGCAAATCATATCTCAAGTTATTCCAGACAATGAGACTTTAAGAGATGTCTTAACTCTGTGTTTACAATTATTGTAATGGAATAAAACCTGATGTATTATTTTCTTAGTTTGTCCATCAATTTTAGTATGTCGTCAAGAACTTTAGAGCCTGTACACGAACTTACAGAAAATTGTGATAGCTTGCTCCATCTATTTTGCAGAAAGCTCTCAAGGTTGCACTGTAGTGTATTATGATAGTAATGTTATAAAGGACTTAATAATTCTAAAACTTGTTGCTTACTCCACAAATTTTCATGACAAATGATGAAAGTAGTGATTGAGGTAACCCAAACAGTTTGTATCAGGAATTTCAAACAACTCATAAGTGGTCCTTTATCTTCATTTTGAGCCATATACAATTCTTTTGCAGAATAATAAAATCTAGTGCGATGTACAGCTAATAGATTTTACAGCAACACCTTTCTCTCTTGAGCACTTCAAAACTGATTACAAGTTCTGTATAAGTATCAGCCTCCATTCTTCTAGAACTCATTCAGCATGTTTTAAATAAGGCAAAGGAGCATTACTCTTGTTTATGGCAATAGTTGAGGCAGGTAGTATTTAAGTGGGCAGAACACAGTTTCTCTCCAATAAGGACTGCTTTGACTGGCCAGTACTAATCAAAAGGTACAGGGTGATCTGTGTCCTTAGCAGGGAGGAATGCAGTTCAATATATGACTAGTTTTAGTACTTGCTTCAGTCTAGGTTTACTGTAAGGATTTCTTTTTTACTTCTGACCTGTGTTAATGTTACAAACCTTTTCATATTTGATGAAATTTCACTCCTGTGTGATCTAGCTCCACTATCTCTTGCATGCATCATTTACAAGATCTGCTAGTATAGTGCAGTGCAAGTTGTTAATCATATATTTTAGTAATATTTTTTATAAACTGAAACCTAGCAGCCTATTTAAAAATATAAACAGGGGTCCTGATCATTGTATCCAAACCAGAACTTTTAAAAA